>JBBPDI010000002.1:914627-936485 GCA_037974545.1 Cucumis variabilis
AATTTTTCTAATTAAGGTGGTGTGGAATTCAACCTTAATTTTGGGGTAAGTTGGATAAGCTTGGTTGCTAATTAAACAGTGATGGTTAGCAAAATTATTGATTGTAATTTTTGTTCATGATTAGGATTGAGTAGTGGGAAAACCTAACCGATCAGTGAATTGTCGTGTTTTTAGCATGACTCCAGGTAAGAGATCTCCCCCTGTGTTAACCATTTTGGAAGCTGATTGCACAACCTGTACTGTTCAGTGGTGTAACTAAGAACGATATAACATGACTGATTGAAATAGCCATTTTATGATTGAGATGCAATATCGATGTTACAGAATATGTTTGAATTTGTTAGTTGTGTGTTATGTCTGATTGAGCAAAATGTGATGTTATATTGAGTATGCATAGGCTATAGTGTTCTGTTATGCTTCCTGTCAGAGTCGTACCAATGGATGTCCCTTAGGATCACCACTTATGTATGTCTGTGTGGCTAGTTTGAGATGTGATTCGACGGGATCACGTATAGCCCGACTCTCTTTCAGAGTGGTCCCTTCGGGATCACTGAGAGCTTAGATGTTTCTCGATGGAAACACTGGATAGTGTACGTTCGGGAGCACAATAGAACGTGCTACTGTATTACAGGACTCTAACGAGGGGTAACAGACATATAGTGAGACTGACAATGATTTCTTACTGAGTAAAAAAGTTATACTCACTCTCTTAAATGTTTTACTTTCCAGGTAAGGATAGAGGCAAGGGCAAGCTGGCGAATGATAAGAAGTGACTGTGATTCGCCATAGGGAACAGTCCCAGTTCTTTTTCGCATTTATATTTCAGTAATTTTGTTTCAAAACTCAGGTTTAATTATTTTAAGTACTTTTCTCTATTTTAAGGGCCCAAACTAGTATTTTGATTTGTCATATGACATTTGAATTCATTATTTTGTTTTCCCTCTATTGATATTTTATTATTATTTTATTTAATTACTGAGAGATGTTTAACTAAGTTTTAGTATTTACTACTTTTTTTAAAAAAAATATATATTGTTTTAAGGGTAATGTCTCCAGCTAGAGGGAAAGTTGGGGCGTTACAATAATGTTAATGGTTCCAGTACAATTAGGTATCTATGTTTGAAATGTGGGAATCGTGTGTTGAATGAGGTTTCAACAATTAGATATCATTCATATGTCAATGGGATGTATTGAAGTTATAAGGTGTGGTTTTGGCATGGCGAAGCTTTTATGGCAGAGAGTGCAAACAATCGACAGAATTATACGAAGGAAGAAATAAACGACAACAATGACAACTTATTTAATATACTAAATATGATATAACATGTCCATGTTTAATTTTCTGACGTTCCCAATACATTTAACAGCATGTTCAATTATGCACAAAAGTCTTTATTTCCTAATTATAAAAGATTCACAAAGTTGTCAACATTAGTTATGTTATACAACCTCAAGGTTAGGTTTGGATGGAGTAATGCTAGCTTTTCCAAACTCTTGGTCATAATTAGCGAGTTCTTGTCCAAAAATAAAGAAATCTTGGTTTCCATGTATGACGCAAAAAAAAAATCCCTAAGTACCTTAGACCTTAGTTATAAAAAAATAGATGCATGTCGAAACAAATGTTGCTAGTACAAAAAAGATAATGCAAACATCATTAAGTGCCCCAAATGTAACCTTTCAAGATGGAAGATAGTTAAGAACTCAAATGAAGAGATGAATGTTGTTGGCATGACTACTTCGTCCCTATACCAGAAAAGGAAGGTGTGAATGTGATTTCTCAAGAAGTCGAATCACAGTTTTTATGGCCTCGCCATTTGGTCATTAAGCAAGACAAGAAGGTAATGTGTTTCTAATTAGTGGCTTTCGTTTGCAAATATGACATATAAATGCCATTTTAAGTTTTTGCCAGAGAGCAACTGTGTTGATTTAACCTAATTTGCAAGTAAGCCCATTGACACCGACTTGAACTTCACCAGTTGCACTTCAATGTTTGCTTTTGAAGTTAGAACACATTGGGTAGAAAATTCAAATAAACATGCCTGTTGAAATATTTGGAATGTAACGGAAGTATTACATATTTCTCTAGGTCCATCGAGATTTCTTTCACTTGCACCCCATATCAACTCCATGCATTGATGTGTACATAATGTAACTTACCTCCATTACACTTGAATGACATAATAGAGTAACATTTACCGTACACTAAAGTAAATTACTTGAAACATATTTGTTGGCACTTCTACAAAATAATAGAGAAGTAAAAAACATTGGGATCCTATAAGTTTTTAGATGCCAGCTCGGTTTTGATGGGTACGAACAAAGAATGTCGAGCATAACTATTGAATGCTAGATTGTTTGGAATTGACCATAGTCAACTGTTAATGTTTCCATACAATTCAGGTGTGTAAAACTATTTTGTTACACATATTTATGCTAGTGTATAAACTTTATTTTGAGTTTCATTCACACTTTTGTATCAACATAGAAACAATTGATGTCTAGTTGCGATTGACTACATGAAGGGTACTAAATACCTGATGGATTCTTTGAAAACCTACATCAATAACGATGTCATAGATGTCATCCACATGTATATTGGAAGATTTCTTTATGATTCAACGATAATGAGTTAATATATTGTCATATATGGTATAATATTTGTATCTTTTATCCCATATGTTAGCTAATAAGTTGAGCAGAGGCTAAGAGTTTTGCCTAAGATCTCGGGCCAGAAGTGTTCAAACTTGGTCTTGTTCCACGAAGAGAAAAAGTAGAGAAAAGAGAGAAATAAGAATCTTGGGCCAACCTTGAGTAATCTCGAGTGAGATGGAAAATAGAGAGAAAATCTCAGTGTTAAAATATGATCATCTCGATGCTTGTCAACCGAGATAAAAGATAAAAAGGTTTTGAAGTTGTGTCTTGGACCATCTTAGAACCATGACAGACCAAGATGAAAAATATAAGGGTTTTAGAGATGGATCTCGAGCCATCTTGTGGTCGTGCTCGGCTAAGACTTGAAGTAAAAATGGAAATATTAGGGTTCATGGGCATGATTCCAGGCATGTCTGATCGAGAAGCGTGAAGATCTTGAAGGATCTCAGGTCATTCTCGGCTAAGATCACCTAAAGACGTATAACAAACAAATCTTATAAAAATTCTATTGCATGAGGTTAGCAATTTTTGGACAAAATAAGACATTTTAAATATAAAATGCCCTCATTTTTCTCATTTCTCACCATTTTCACTTTAAGAGCAAGTAGAGATAAGTGGAGTTTCCTTTCAAGAGGGTAGTTCGACACCAAGTTGAAGTTGGGTGTTCGACCAAGAGACATCCAAGAAGTCAATAGTGTTAGCGAGTTTGAGCTAAAAAGGAAGAGTAAAGCTTGAGGTTAGATCCAAGTTTAAGTTTGTCCTTCCTCGTTTAAGAAGTTTAAGAGCAAGTTTCCTAAGTTGGGGCTTATTATTTTAGGCTCTAGATTTGTTGGGAGCTCGTGTTGAGCTAGAGTAAGCTTGAAGAATCAGTATTGAGCAAACTAAGACCACACAAAAAATTCAAAGAAAAGCAATGTTAGTAAAAAAAAAAGAGTTCTATTGAGTATGAAAGGATAAAGGTAAGAAGTTGAAGAAGTTTCCTTTAGTTAAAACTTAAGACTTACTTGATGTTTCTGTTATTTTCAGGGCAAGAGAAAATTGAAAAAATCTATAAACCAAGAATCTAGCCAAAAGTTGTAAGTGACTAAAATGAATTTCTAAGCTTGATTTAATAATTTATGCTTTAAAGCATGCTTTGATTTAAGCATTTGAATGTGCTAGATTTATGAAATTATTTGCAAAGCATGAATTTCAAGTTTAGAAATGAGTTATGAGAAAGCACGATTGAGTTAAACTTCTAAAGCATTCAATTTGAAAAATGTTTCTTAAAACTTGAGATTTATGAGAATGTGTATAAATGTTAAGTTTCTGAAAAATATTTCAACAAAGAGATTATTTTAAGCCAAACTAGATTTGAGATTTACTTAATGCAAGAGTTTTTCATGAGCATGCTAACTTAATGTAGTTAAAAGTTTTAACATATTCAAATGCTTAATAGCTATCACGAGATAAGGTGCTACTGGCGCCTAGAGTTCCGTCTCCTGGGTATTGTATCGAGAGATAGGGTTTTCATGCCTAGAGTTTCATCCTATACAGGGAGTTCAAGATATAGCAAGAAGGAAAAGAGAAAGTTGAAAGCTAAGTTTGAAAAGAAAGTTGCTTTGCTAAGTTTATGTATATTTTGCTCAAAGTTTTCATGTTTTGTTTTAAAAGTTGTCACTCACGAGGCCTTATAGCTCATCCTTTTAATATTTATTTCCCTTACAGGTAGAGATCATGGTTCCAACGTCTGTTAAAGCTCCGCTTACTCTGCTAGAAGTTTGACTAGATTATTGAACGACTCATTCCATATATGCATGATAGATTGTAATTAAGCTAAGAGAGGACTTAGTTGTTGTCTGTAATGTACTAGTATAAGAGTTGTTTATGTTAGTGTTGTTTTGGTATCGCCATAGTTTGAACTCAGGCTTAGTTTTGTCTATATAAGATTGTTTAACAGATTGGCCATTGGTTGGGTAAACCTAAAGATTTTTTGAAAAGATTTTAATTTATTAATTCCAAATTTAAACATTTCTTTTCACTCTATATGTCTAATTTTAATTGAAAAGAGATAATTAAGAGCTATAGGTTATGCAGAGTCAACATATGTCATTAAAAGAAGAATGATGTCAGTTGACCTCGTGCCACATCGTAGGCCTAGTGAGAAGGTGCTCTAGGATGGGGTGTGACATATGGTACAAAATTTCCTAACTTACATACTTTGCTCATTATTTTCAAGGCTTTCAAACTTTCCAGAAAGAAGAAGCCTCTTTGAAGGGTCGTCAAGGTACAAGGGATGAGGATTAAATAGAAGAAAATGGTAAGCATACTTTTATTTTTGTCATATTAAAAAGTTGCATCTATGTAAATTTAAAAGTTATCTTAAAAAGCTTTGCAGTGTTTTACATTAGTAGTTGTAATAAAAGATTTATAAACTCCTCTTTTATAATTAAAATAGGCATTTCCTAGTCTAGAATTGAAAGCAGCTTCATGACTTCCTAAGTTGAAGGAACTGCGTTTGTGAAAACCCTTAGATCTATATAGAGGCAACCTCATTTGATATAGTTCATCCTTAAGGATCCCCTGCATTAGAATTCTTCTTGTAGCTTCGTTCTTCATAAAACAAGAATATGAATCAAGCATAACAACACATTTGTTATCAAATGTTAGTTTAGGGATGCTAAGAAGATTTCTAGTAATGCGAGGTACACGAAAAAAGATCTTTAAGGAGAATATATGAGTTTCTAGATTGATTTTCAGCAAGACTAGATCCTACATGATACACTTTATGTTTTTGGCCACTACCCACAATTAGAGAATTCATACCATTATACTCTGATTTGTTTTTAAGGTTCCCAAGATCAACAATAATATGATTAGTAGCTCCACTATCTGCAAGTCAAGTTGGACTAGTTACTACTTCAGGAGTAGCACTATATGCTGAATTTTGACTTGTACTTCCCTGATTTCTAGCATTAGGTTGTATTGCATAATATTCTTTGTTATTACGATGATAACAAATAAAAACATTGTGTCCATATTCATGGAAAACCTGACAAGTAGCTAAGTTTGGAATTGTTCTTGTATAAACTTGAGACTTTCCTATGGTGCAAGAAATGACAAGGAAAGTTGTAATTCAAGTACAATTGAATAAATAAGAGAAAGGAAAAAGAAAGAAAAAGAGAAAGAAATTGAGTTTTTTTAAAAAGAACAAACAAAGAAAAGAAAGTGGATTTTTTTATTCCACCACTAAGCCCATTTCTCTAACCCATTTTTCCATCCATTCTTTAAATTTTCAGAACAAATTCAAGGGAGAAAGTAGAGAGAAGGAGAAGTCTGGGAATCTAAGGTTGAAGAAGACGAGACGTTTGTAAGACAAATTTCATCTATGGCAGATTTTGGAACACAGTACACACCTCTGACCTTTTAATGATTTCAGGCTACAAAAAGGGAGTTAGAAGCCAAGGATTATCAAGTTTGAAATCCAATTCATTTTATAGCAAAGTTTATGAAGGAGCTAAATCTGAAGATAAGTTGGTGAAAATTCAAGGAGAATACAAGCTACAAGATTTATACACTAATCTAGGACTCTGTTTTTGTTTTAACAGCTCGAAGTTTAAAAGTGGAATTAGAAGCTCTATTTAGTTAGGTTAGAAAGCTTATTCAATTGCCTACCCATTTTATGAAGAACATTTGAGCTAAAAGTGTTTGGAAATAGGTGAAATTCATAAGAAAGTTGAAGGGCTTCTTGATTCGTGAATTGGAGTAGCTTCTGTTTAGAAGAAAATTTGGGCAAATAAGTTAAGAATTAGTTCTTCACCTATTCAAGTAAGTTGTAAGGAACTTGAAATTGAAGAGTTGGATATAAATTTCACTTACTTTGGTTAAGAAATGAGTAAGTTATGAGTTTTCTATAATTAGATCTATGAATCTAGAATTTTAGGTTTAAATGGTAAAAGTTTGAATATGCTCTTAATGTTGGAAATTATGTATGACGTCTTTTCACTGTCTTAGCATTTTAATACCCGAGTATGGTTTGTTTTGGCAAGTCAAGAAGAAGTAGACCAAGTATACAGACCAAGGATCTAGCTAAGACAGTGAGTGGCAAAAAATGAGTTTCAAAATAGTTTTCTAAACTTTTTTTTTAGTTTAAATATTTGCGATATTTGAATATAAAAATATGAACAAAACATGATTTCTATTAATAATTTCCAAGAACAAATTTCAAGTTTAGATAATTCAATGAGATTTATAAACTAGCATGTGAATGTTGTATTCTTGAAATGTATTTAAGACATGTATTGATTTAAGCAAAACATGATTGTAGCTAGCATTCAGTTGGAGATTTCTAGTTTTCGCGAACAAGCTGAGTATGCTTGAGATATAAGCAAGAAAGAAATAAGCAAAAGTGTTTGAGTGTTTTCATGTGATTCTTGAAGTTTTCATTAACTACATGACTAAGATATTAAGCTTGAGGTTAGTGATATCGTGTTCACGCATGAAACATTCCGTTGTTGATGTTGAGTGTACTCCATGACAATGATGTTGTTGTGAGTGCTGAATGAGCCGCACTACAACAAAGACAATGGGAGTGCTGGACGGATCTCCCTACATCCTATAACTAGTATTAGTTTGAAATGTTGGTTGTATCGTAGTGTCCTACACAATGTAGACATGTCATGTTAGTTATAGTTATCTAAACATAAAATGCCTTGTTAGAGAATTTATAAAATAGTTTCTTGAGTGCTCGCGAAAGTTGTTTAACTTAAAAATCATGTTTACGCTTTACTTCACAAATTTATTTACAAGTTCAAAAAGTATATCACTTGCTAAATTCTAAGAATATCATTTTATTAACTAGTCACTCATTGTGCTTTATCGCTCACCCTTTCAAAATGTTTTTTCAGTTTCCAAGTAGAGATCTAGCTTCATTCTGCCTAATACACTTCTATCAATCTTCTAGAGTATTCCTAGCCATTATAGTTCGTGTGGTGGATTATACCTAGGAGTCTAAACTCTACATGTTATTTAAGACGTGGGTTATGAGTATTTGTATCTTTGTTTGATTATACTTCAGTTTGTCAAACTCTAGTTATTAATATATTATTAGATTGGTGTGATCTTTTTAGAGCAGGACCGACTACATTACATTTATGTACAAAGAATGTACTAGTTCCACTGTAAAATTCAAATTCATATTTGTTATCTATCTTTAGTTCATAAAAGAACTATTAGTTCTAGATTAAAGTTTAAGTTGGGTAAGCAGATATCATATAGAGGAAAACAATGTCTGTTGACTTCACATTGTCTCTCCAACTAAGAGCAGATAGTTCAAAAGGGGGTGTGACATCATGTATGGCAAGAACCAACCATGTCCTTAACTAGTTCCTCTTGTCCGACTTTAATTCTATTTGATGATTGGTTATTTTGACCTCCCCAATGGTTAATTTGCTTATTAAAAGCTCAATTAGTACTTGTTTCAGTCACATTGCTATTGGTACTGCTAACATCTAGACATTTAAGATTCTTTTCTTAAGTAAAAAAATGTTGAATGCATATCATACCATGCTGAATTTTCTTTCCCTTCAATAGTACAAAACTATAGGTAGATATTCAATTTTTAATCTTGATATTACACAAGAAATTAAATAACTTAATGTTATTGGTTTGCCTGCAATCATTAAATCTTTTGAAGTTTGTTTTATAAGGCTTAGATAGTCAGCCATTCTCTAGCCTCCTTTCTTTATGTTTTGCATGACATTTCTGAGTTGATTAACACGTGCTCTGTTGGTGGCTCCATACAAGTTCTCTAATGCAATCGAAACTTCTCGAGATGTCTTGAAATCAATAATATCACAAACAATTGATGATGTCATTGATCCCACCCTAGTGGACCTTGATCAATAGTGTTCCATTCTTCAAATTTTGGATTAACCATCAACTTGGATGAAGTAACCTTTGTTCCACCTTCACTTGTTATCTCATCAAAGAAAGAGATGAATTCAACAAGCTTAAGTTTTGTTCCAAGAACAAAACTTTCAACTTTTTGACATTCAAGAATGACCAAAACCATGCTACGCGATAGGGAATAATTTTTGTCATCCAATTTTACTGTGAGACCAGTTCCCAGAGGATGTCCAAAAGATTGGTTTCAAATTAGTAAGGCAGGGGAACAACCTGTAGTTATGGAGTAGTATTTTCTACACTTTTAAAATCCATATCCATAATGCTCTGATACCAACTTTGAATATGGGTAAAGGTTCTATATATATTTGATAAGATAAATGAGGTTTAAATACCCAAGGATTACAACTCTATGTGATTAAGAGCGGTTACAATATATAAATAACCACTTCTTAGCTTATCATAAAACTACCTGAAATATGGTTTCAAATTTTAGTTAGCAGTTATTTGAATACAACAGGAAGGAAGTTTCATTCATTTCAGGTACAAAGTGACATTTGGAGAGCATGATGAGTGTCACATATCACATGATGCAAAGAGCTGTAGGTGAGTTAATGAGCTATTTTTAGTCAGAATAATGATTCAGTAGCAATATATATATGTATCATTTTAAAAGTTGATTTCAATGTTTATTTAAAATTAAATCATTTCACAAACTCTTTTTCTAAGGTCCTTTTTAAAAACTCTTTCAAAATGTTATTTTAGGTCCTATACTCATTTTTTAGAAATGATCTTTTTCTTCAAAATCAAACAACCAAACATATCAATCTTCGAAGATGGTCGACTTCAGGAATTAAGGAGTCTTCTAGTTCTTGGAAGAATTCTCTCTAAACCTTCTGGAGTCAACTACCATCAAAGATTAAAGCTCCTTTGAAGATAGAAGCCTTCTTCTAAAACTTCAACTTCAAGAACATCACATTCTCTACTTCCTTAAATCCAGTGCAAACATCTAATCGAGAGAGAATTCTTCCAAGAGTTAGAAGACTCTCTAACTTCTAAAGTCTACCCTCAAAGATTGAAGCTCTTTTAAGGATACAAGCTTTCTTCCAAGACTCCAACTTCAAGAACATCACGTGCTTCGCTTCCTCATATCAAGTGTAGGCGTTCAACCAACGTCAAGAACATCACATGCTCTACTTTCTAAAATCAAGCGTAGGTGTTTGACCAACTTCAAGAACATCACGTGCTCCGTGGTTGGGAATTACATCGTGGACTTAGATTCAACGGTTTCGTTCGTAAAGGCTACTATAGCAATACTTCACTAAGTCAGGTCATTGTGCTTAATGCACTCATCATAACTTTTGATTTTGCTTGCTTATAATTTTGGTTAATGAGTCATGGATCATGATCACGACATATGAAATGCTCACTAAGTACCTCTTCAACGCATTATACTTAAGTCCTCGTCGAACACAAATTTTCCTATGGCTCTCCCAAGTGCAAGAGAACAGTAGGTTTATCTAGGTGATCCATGGTCAAACACAAAAAATTGTTATAGATGTTAGTTATGGATTCCACTTATTGTTTCGGTTTTATGTCAATTAAATTGAAAGAATGTGACACTAACTATAACTACTTAATTACAACTTGAGACTCATGCGCAGAGAGTAGATTAAGCTAAGGGAGAATGAGTTGAACTAACTTGTATGTGGATGACGGGTGAAGAAATTGTACGTACTATTAGATGCTTAGGCGTTATGATAACTTTAACGTGCTATAATTCGATAATGGACACATGATTAAGGCGACCTTCTCTCGAAGTATTTAAACACCACACTTGTTCACCTCTTAGGATACAAATGACTATGCATGTTTAGAAAAATTATATCTAGAGATCGTGAGTCGTAATACTTATAGGACTTTGTGTTCAAGGATGACAACCTCTCGGTGCCTAATATCTGCACTTGTTCACCTTTCGGGATACAAATGTTGGAAGCTACCTCACTAAAGTGAAATTTGTCACCAAAATCCTTCTTGCACGCAATAGTTTTATCCTTGCTACTTACCCTTCGGGGTAGTTGGCAATTTACACTGGTCAAGTGACGAACATAGCTCAACAAATGCGATAAGATTTATAAGTTGAACTCATTATCAAGAACTTATCACAACTCTTATCATTTAATAACATGAAGATAGATGAGACGTTATGAAATGGTGGATTGAAAAGGTATGAACATGCAACCTATGTATAAAGAATATAGGCGTTCGTCCACTGTACAATATGAATAATACATACACTACAATGAAATAAAAAAATCGAAAGATAGAAGAATGGAAATCTTTACCACACGTTCAAAGATCAACAACAAATATCCATTTCTTTTCTCATGGCTGTATAATCTTCAGGTATATTGTTCGAGCTCTCTCTCTCTGTGATTTTCTCCAACCATTTGAGTATCTCTTTCTCTCGAACCTATTCGCCCATTCCCCCCTCCCCCCCCACCCCTCTTTTCTTTGGTGGAGATGAAGTGCTTGTATAGACTGCTTTTTTTGACAGGAAAACTTTGTTCCTCTAAGTGTATAAGCACTATCATTTGCGTCTATAAGGTCATATCATTCCAACTACTATTATTGTCTTTTTGTAAATTTTTCTCGCGTGATAATTAGGTTCATTGTCTTGAGTTGTTAATCATCGAACATAATCCTTTGCATTGTCTTTGAGCAAGATGTCGTGTACGAATTGCTCCTTTCTGCTTTTTCCCACTTGTCATGCGTTTAAACATGATAGGAACGACATAGGAACGACATTTACAACATAAGTTATGTGTTTTGATCATTTTCTTATGCATTTTACACCATTATTCTAATAAAAAAGAATATAACAACAGTCATTTTTCCACGTTATCCCTCTGCTTCTTCAAATCAAGCATATGTGTTCAACCAACTTCAAGAATATCACGTGCTCCGTTTCCTCAAATCAAGCACAAGCATTCAGTCGAGAGAGAATTCTCCCAAGAGCTAGAAGACTCCTTAACACCTGAAGTCGACCATCTTCAAAGATTGAATCTCCTTTGAAGATACAAGCTTTCTTCCAAGACTCCAACTTCAAGAACATAATGTGCTTCGCTTTCTCAAATCAAGCATAGGCGTTTAACCAACTTCAAGAACATCATGTACTCCGCTTTCTCAAATCAAATGTAGGAGTTTAATCAGCTTCAAGAACATCATGTGCTCCGCTTCCTCCAAATCAAGCGTAGACGTTCAACTGAGAGAGAATCAGAGAATCAAATTCTAGAGATCAAACCACATTGCATCAAATCAAAAGAACTAAAACATCAACACAAGGTCAGCTCGACGAATTAAATTTCTTTAAAAATCTTGTGCGAACAGGGGTGTTACATTATCAATTCAAAATAAAATAATATTTACAAAATTAAAAAAATTAAATTGCTACGGTATCTTTGTTTTTACATTCTATTTAAGGTGGGGTATAAATGGCAAAAGTCATGGGCGAATTAGATCTCAATTACTAAAATCAAAGGAAACTTAAATTTTAAAATTAAAGTGATTTAGATTCATAGGAATAAATTCCAATTATAGAAATAAAAATAATTACGAAAATATTTCGAGTTTGATGTTTTAAATAATGATAATAAAAAAGTGAAAAGTTATTTTAAATGACCAAACTTTCTGAAAATATTTACAAATATAGCAAAATATCATAATCTATATGTCATAGACTGTGATAGACAAAAATAGACTACTATATGTGTCTATTATAGCAAAACATCACAATATATTTGTGATAGACACAAATAGTAGTCTATCTTTATCTACCACAATGCATTGTAGATAGATTGCGATATTTTTTTATATTTGTAATAATTTGGCTCATTTAAAATATAGAAAAAAGATGAAATGAAAAATGACGAAATTACAGAAAAAATGACAACAAAAAAGAAAAAAAGAATATCCCTACGGTGTCAACTTCTTTTGGCCGTCATAATTCCTCCCTCCTTTATTTCATGTAACAAGTCAGTGTCAACCCTAAAAGTTCTCACCTTTAACAATCTTTCTCTTTGGCAACATTCCAACGACGACAAATTAAAGGTGAGTGATGAATGATAACAATCAATTTGAAACAGCTAAAACAAGCCACTTCAAACAACAATATGACCTTGGAAAACTACCATGAAAAATTCGATTGTGGCTTCAATAATTATTTGAGCAAAGATTTTTGATGAAAAATTGGAGATGTTAACCCCACAGTCAACTAACCAAATTTAAAGTTCAAAACATGAAGACAATCTTAAGTTACACTAAAGACGTGAGTCAAAGCCCGTTGCAAAAGATAGGCAGGTTAAGTCCACTTTAGTGAAGAGGATGAAAATGAGGGAGCTTATTAGATACAATGACAATCTAATCAACACTTTCGACTAGGCTTGTGGAATATACATAATCATGAGTTCAAAAGGAATAAGGTCACTTTCTTGTATATTTAAAGTCAACATATATCATAAGAGTCTCTTATCAATGTACATGTTTTAGAGTATTATACTAAACGGTACAATACACATAATATATTCCATACATCATTTGAAGTGAAAGATGAAGTGAGAGAAAGAATCTTAAATATATAAAGTATTTAAGAACAACTCTAACGATGTAACACTAATTTTTTTTAGTGTATGAGATAATTGTTTAGGTTAAAAAAATTTACGCAAACTCCAAGTCATATAAAATGAGGACGATTTAAAAGGTTGAAAAAATTTATCTCATGAGTACATAATAAAATGAATATTTTGACAAAGGTTTTATCTATATATTTATGTTATTTTTGATAAATTTTGCGGACCACTCATTTGAAGGTATTTTTTCCCTAAAATATATGAAGTCAACGGGATACAAAAAATGATTAAAGAATCTAAGGCTCCATCTACCAATAAAAGTAGTTTGTTTTGGAAGTTTAGATTTTTATGTTTATATATAGCACAAAGCCATATGTTGAGTAGCCAATATAGTAATGCAAAAATTCAAGGGAACAATAAGAATATATTCTTTACCCAATGTGGAAACAGGTTCCCACCCTATCATTAACAGTCGATGTCTCTTATTTAGCCCCACCTCTCATTATCTATACTTTTAAGATATGGAAGTGTAGATTCTTTTATGTTTTCTTTTATTTTTATATCTTAAAAAGAGCGACCACATATTTATCTAAAAGTTCAAATTCAAGGATATAAAGATGAATTAATATTATATCAACTAAACACTTCTTCATTTGTGATTGTTTTGAACCATCCGTTTTTTTATGATATTAACGGTTCGTTTGGATTGAATTAACAACAAAATATTTTTCAAGAATACATTTTCATTTAAACATTTTTTTGAAAATGAGTTTAAAATTTAAACATTTACATGTTTGTTTAACTCTTTTATAAGTGTTTATATGTAAATTTTGTTTAGTTTGTCATATACCAAAAATATTTATACTTAACTCGAATTACTATAAAGAACTCTTTTATAATAGTTTAACTCTTTTTGTGATTGATCCATCGAGAATTAATTGTCTGCCTGGAAAGGAATAAGGCTAATTAATTCATGATACTAGGTCGGTCTTCCCGTCCTATCTTTGAGCACAATAATTCATAGAATGAAATACTGCTCCGTGGGACTGAAAGACCCACTCCCAATTGTGTCCTCTCTTTCTATTCATAAGTGCTTTCTTTTCATTCATTGATTGACCTCAATCTTCCTCTACTTGCTTCCAAGTCCAAGTGATCGTCTCGCCAGAAGCTAACTTTTAGGCTGGACAGAGGCAGAAAAGAGGAAAAGAATAGTATCCCCTGCCATCTTTGCGACTCATCCCTCAACTAATATGATATTCAGATCGAAAGGTCAAGTCCATCGAGTCTTCTTTCTTCCGATCCTTTAGTGCTATTCAGATGGAAAATACAATGACCTCATAAGTAGAGTAAACTAAGTAACTTCATACCTATATAAGGATAGACGGATGGAGACCCAAGTAAATCGAGCAGGCTCTATCCTTATTGGTCTATTCACACCTCGTCTGCGCCTTACTTATGAAATGAAACTCGATATATTTCCTTTTCAATCATATGCTTTCTGTCTTGACTAATGAATCAATGAATAAAGGATTCCTCTTCTTCTCTCTCTTTTCTGCTATGACATAAGATATATAAGTCTAAGGCTAAGAATAAGTTGTTTTTCTAAGATATAAGTAGAGAAGAAAGCTCTACTTCTTCTCTGATCTTAGACCGATCGACCATAATGATCTGAATCACTTGCTAGCTCGACTCACAAAGGAAAGAGACACAGAAGGTGGATCTCAATCGATAGACTGAGTCTCTTCTTCAATCTCCATCCATCTATCCTGACTAACTGAACTTAGAAGCTAGGTAAAGTAGTAGGGTGCGAAACTTGGAGAGGCTCTTAGTCTCCTTTGTTGGACTAACCTATGGGGAAGATAAAGAAAAAGGCCTTCTCTCGTAATCTTCATGCGAGTTCCTTTGTGATTTGCTAGATTTCTTTTTTTGTTCAAATCATTCGTTAAGACAAAAGGAATACGATACATGTGCAGTAGAAAAAATGAATCTATTTACTCTAAATGCAACTAAACTATTTAGTGATACATGCTTAAAAAGCCATAATTAAAAAAAATTAGGGTTAAAGAAAATACGTACCTCCATAGCTTCTCGATTCCTCAATAATCACCTCAAGAACTCGAACTGGGACCACTACTAGTGTTGATCCGCTATTTTTCAGATTTAGAATCAGATTGTAGGACTCAATTAGGTGAAGGACCAAAGAGAGAGGAATGGAAATAAGAGGAGGAATTTTGGTTTGAGATTTAGGAGAGAAAATTAGGTTGAAATAAATTTCAAAAAAACAAAAAAAAATTAAAAGTCCTCACCAAATTGAAATTTACTTTTAAATAAGCTAATTACATGTAAAATTGCATGTAATTAGTTTCTTAAATCTCAACACAAAAATAATCCACTAACCATTAGTGGAACTTAATGGGCTAGGTTTTTACACCTTATGTAGCCACCTATCCCACTAAGTGTTAGTGGGATTATCCAATAAAATGTTATATTTTTTCACTAACATTAGTCCAAGGATAATATCATCATTTGACAAATCAAGTCAAAGTTAAACTAAAGTCAATATTTTAACTTTTTACCATTTTGTCCGTCTTGACTAATTTCAATCTCTCCAGAATGAATCTATATTCATCTTTCTAAAATTCAAATCACATTTAAATATAAATGTGATTTGAATTTTTAAATCACATTTAAATATAAAGTCAGTCAAAGTTTGACTTTTCAAAGTTAAAAGTCAATATTTTGACTTTTTTCAACTTTGATCATTTCCATCAATTCCGAGCTTCCAAATATGAATCTATATTCATATTTAAATATTTAAATCATATTTAAATATAAAGCTCTATATCAAACTTATAGTCGATGATTATATCACATATATTCATCAGCTTCTCTATCTTTACCTAATTCGAACAATTCAAATTATTCAAACATATTTTTCTAAGTTAATTCTATATGAGCTAGCAGGGAAACCTAATGACCAATAGATCATGGGATCCAACGATCCGAGATTAACTGATTAAACTCTTTTAGATCGAGCTAATCAACATTCGTTAAATAATGGGTCATTTCACTAAAGTCTCGTTGTTGCACTCCCCTCACTATAAATATATTTTTTTCCATCTGATATAACCATGATCAGTAAGTTAATCATTCACAAGTTGTTCATAACATTAGTTGGTTCAAAATACCATTATTTTACCCTCAAGATTATATCTTGCTCCTTAAGTCCCACTAATCCATTATTGAACAATTGGTTTAAGGTCCAACCTATAAACCGAATTTCTCTTAGGCCAATAAGAGGGTGGGGCTCCTTGTTCAAGACTTGGATTCAGTCTTTAAGCCAACAACCTATCTACTAACCCTAAAGTGGATATGAGTGAATCTCGTCTTGCATCTGATGTCCCTAGTCCTCCATCCGGTCTTACCCCTAAAATGGAAGGCTTATTGGATTAGCATCGTTTAGATGCCCTCATCTATACGCAGATCTAAGGATAATTTCGTGTGAACAGAAGTTCATAGTTAGCTCAGGATTAAGATTAAGTTACCTAGGTCATCATTAAACGAAATAGTTAGTTTTATGCAGTAAACGGTGTTATAACTTAAAAGTGACTATTTCATGGTTTCAGTCTTATGTAAACTCTTTACATATGATGCCCCCACTTGCATGTCTCTACATGAACGATTCAGGATCACATCGTTTGACTAACTACAAAGCGGACTATATCCATAGTGTTCCCAGAATAAGGTATCCAACCTTATTCATATACTATAGACCATTTGGGATATATACTCGAACTTGATCCACACGTTTATGTCTCCTCACAAAGTTTAAGTCTACACTAAACACCCTCGAGACTTTAGTTTATTGGGTTCAAGATTATAGTATTCTTATTTTCCTTAATAAGTCCTCTATAACTACTTTATTGAATAAAATCTAATTTAAAATACAAACTACAAGTTTTAGGATATAAATTCCAAGACACTAAAAACAGGGTGAAACAAGCATGAATGCGTATGTAAAGTGTATTTCTGAATATTTATGAATTTTTAACGCAAGCTACACGATTTGGCACATTTACTACGCATTTTTGTCTCATTATTCTATCTAAAAGGCTATAATAAGTTGTATTTCTATAAGTTATATCTACGCGTCAGCCTATGTCAATAGGCGTTTTTTGGGCCATTTTGGAATTTCTAAGGTATTTTTTTGTATTTTTATGATCAAAGGGAATTAAATGGATTTATTTACCATTATTTTAGTTCAAGAAGAGATCGGACAAATTTATAGACCAATGACTTAAACTAGTATCTTTGAGTGAAAAATAAATGTAATAAGTGATTTCCAACCATGTTCTTAAAGCTATTATGTAATGTATTATTTAACTTAAATGTCGTTTGAATTATTTGAT
This sequence comes from Cucumis variabilis, assembly GCA_037974545.1. Lineage (NCBI taxonomy): Eukaryota > Viridiplantae > Streptophyta > Magnoliopsida > Cucurbitales > Cucurbitaceae > Cucumis > Cucumis variabilis. Next base: position 932,200 of record JBBPDI010000002.1, read on the forward strand.
ATATGAATGATTTCCAAAATATGTGATTTCATTAAAGTATTTATTCAAGCATGACTGTTGAGAAATGTTTTAAGGAAATGAGTTTATCAAAGTATGATTATGTTTAAGGTTTGCTTTATGCAAAATGATTCTTTAAAGGTTCGAAGCACTGTTTTCATAGCATATGATGTTATTCATGTTTTATCTAATCCAATATATCTCAAATAGCCCTTCGGGGTAGGTTAAAGGGCCCAAGAAATTGAGGTAAGGACATTTATCTCCAAGATCAGAGTTAGGGACACCTACCTGTCAAGAACAGAGGTTGGGGATGCTCATCTCTGAGGTTTGGAGTTGATATTGAGTTCATTAGTCCACCACCTCTTAGGATCAGATGTTTGGGTTATGATCAAGAAAAGTAAGAATTTGGTTTATTGTTTCCTAAATGTTTGTCAAGTTAAAGTATTCATGTTATTGTTTATGTTTACTGTTTAAAAAGGTTTATGAAATACTATTTGAAAACCAATCACTCACTAGGCTCGTTTAACTCATACTCTCTAAAATGTTTTTCACTTTCTAGGTATAGATCGTGTTCTTGAAGCCTAATTTGTCGTCGTTTGTCTCTGCTGAAGCGTTTTGACTTACTACTGTGTGTGTCTTGTCTTGCTATTTTAAAGTTATACTCTTTTAAGTGTGCCAGATTTAGGTTAAGGTTAGTTGAAGTTAGAGTCTATTATCATGTAAATATAGGTTGATATACATCTGTATAAAACTTATATAAAGTTTGTTTAATGAAAAGGGTTGCACTCAGTTTGTGTTTAAGTTTTGTATGTTAGCTTCTGCTTGTATTTAATTTAAAGATTAAGGGCCAATTGTTGTCGTTAAGAAGGGGAGAGATATCGGTTGGACTTCACGTCGTCTCTCGGGTCAAGTGTAGGTGATCCGAGAGGAGTGTGACACGGAGGACGTGCAACGGCTGGCTTCGTCGAACAAAGACTTCAAGTTTTTTTCCTTTTTCTTTAATTAGCACAACTTCCAAGGAAACCCTATTTATAAAATAATAATAACAACAACAATAATAACCCTTTATTGCTTTTTTCTCATTATCTTTCCTCATTTTCTATTCCCAAACAAATAAATATATACGGAGATACACATATTTAATCAACTCTCCGTCTCTATTCCTTCAACTTTAGATCTTCCCTCACATCAACCATTCCCTCCTCTTTAAATACTTTTTAGTAATTTTCTTTTCATTTCATCATCAAATATAAATATACAACCAATACTATTTTCACCAAAAACCACCTTCTTAATTTAAAATACATATCACATACATAAAATTAATTTCAAATAAAATAACGCTTAATATCAACTCAAACATAAAATAAAATTAATTCAATTAAACTAGAACTTATCTTAATTTTGGAGTGTTACACAAAACGACTCAAAAACCTTAGAGAACATCTTAGGTCAATTTTCTTTATAAATATATCATGATAATTAACTTCACGTGAGGCAACTTGAGTCTCTCTCAAACTTTCTCTAGCTTCCACATTCTTTCATTCTTTGACCTATAAGTCATGTGGCAATTAACACGACATCACATGTAATTTTCTCTTTTGCAGACCACGTTCTTTTCTTCTTTAAACAAATTCATTAATAATTTTATGTGAAGGTCAACTACATTTACCTTTGTCTAAAATTTGACATCAATAGTTACCCTGACAAACAACCTTTGAAATGGGTAGTAATAATTACTTTTCAGTTGTCCTTCATCTACAAATACAGGTAGATGCCATAAAGATATGACCATAAGAAAATAGTTATTCATCTTGTGTTGTGGTGCTTTCTTATGCTCTTCAATTTTACAACATTTAAAAAATAGTGGCATATGTTTTTTTAGATTTAAATATTACTTTGACTCCTGAATTTTTTGTTTTGATTTATTTTGGTCTTTGTTCTTATGTGGATTTTTATACCATTCATTTTTGTTCATTTTGATTATTGTGCTTCTGAAATGATAATTTTGGTTCTTATACTTTTAATTTGTAGGTTATTTTTGTTCTTTCAACTTTTAAAGTAATGATTTTAATCCTAAAAAATAAAGCAAAAATAATAATATTCTAAGCCTTTATTACAATATTACATTTCCCTCCTCACTCCCCCCGCTTAAAAAATTCAAATCACCTCACTACATATAATTTTTATTATATTCCAATAATGTTATGTCTATCCTTTTTTTCCATGCTTATCTTAAAATTTTTAGTAGATATTTACCACAATTTTTTATTTTTTATTTTCTATAACATGTTTTAAAAAATTGTGTAGTATCAAGTGGCCATTAAACTTTAATTTCTACTGAAGGTTGTTTAAGTATTTATTTGTTTAATGAGTTCCTCACTCAGCAATGGTTTGAACTTTGAATTTGGGTTTAAAAATAACTCAAACTATAAATCATCCCAATAAATGTTTAAAGTTTAATTTGAAATATTTTTAAAAATTATAAAATAAATTAAAATATTTATAAAATATAACAAAATTTCATATCCTATCTATAATAAATAATGATAGACATGGATGGACTTCTATAGTGCTATTAGTGTTTTATTGTTGACATTAATACACTCATACAATTTTATATATTTGTAAATAGTTTTAACTGTTTTTTCATTTACAATAAATTTTCTTTTAATTTCGTTGGTGCAATGTAATATATTTGACATTTTCAAAATAAAAAATCTTACCCATATGATAGAATTAGGTCCTTAAACTTATTCAATGTTTAAAATTTGGCCATCAAACTTGCATAATTGTATCAATTGTGCTAATTATATAAGTTTAAAAATTCAATTTTTATAATTTGTGAATCTAATTTTATAACTAGTATAAGTTTGAGAGTCTGATTTTATATGAAAATTTGAAAGGTATAATTGCATAACATATTTGCAATTTATCATAAAAACTTTATAAGAAAACCAATGATAAGTGGTGGGTTGTTGGGCTAATTAATAAGGTTAAATATTAGAATCATTCCTAAGTAAAAGACAAGTTTAGAGTTTGTCATGCCAAAATCCAACCATCCATACATACATATATAATTGAATGAAATAATGTTGAAATTCATATGCAAAAAGAAGAAGAGTATTGATTAAATGAAAAATTAATTAATGTTAAGCTATTTTAATGACGAAACAAATTCATATACTCAATTCCTTTGCAAAAGCCTCAGATACATGCACGGAATAACTGTACTCTCCTATCTTATCCTTCATTATAATTATTTATTTTCATTTTTATTTTTATTAATTTCAACTTTTCCTTTCATACCATTCATTAATTTAAATTTAAATCTCATTTAGGTGCATGAATTTGAACTTTGATAAAGCTTCTATTTTGACTTTCAAAGTTTAAAACATCTTTTTTTTTCTCATTAAGTTGAATTTCGAAATAAAACTAATGACCATTTTAATTGTTTTCTATATCTTTTTAAAAACGTCGTGTCTTTCAACCATTTGAGATTAGTAATACTACATTGTTGAAAATATTTACGAATATAGTAAAATTTGAGAATATATAAATATCACTAAATAAACAATGGAAATAGTTTTGGGTTGCCTATCTTAATTTGGTCGAGAATTATTTTTATGTTCAATATAAAACAAAGAAAAAGAGAAAAAAATGAAAAATAGAAGAGATAGGTAGTGGGAGAAATGCAGTTTCAGAATAGATCAAAAGAATTATTAAAAGATTAACCAATAAATTATGAGGAATAATAATCAAGAAGAAAAAATAGTGTTTTGTCCTAAGTTTGTGGAGTAAAGTAAAATATTTTTTAAGAAAAATTAAGGATCGGACTATAAATAGAATATTCAAAAGCTTATGGGACTAAACTTGAATGAGTAAAGAGGATTAGTCTTAAGATGAGGATTTAATACCTTAATCCTTAAATTTACTAATAATGTGTCTGAAAACATTTTCAATATTCTAATTTTTCATTTTAAAAACATAACTAATATTTTACTTATTAATTAAAATATGGTTGACCACATTATTCCATTATTGGTAAAATTATGAAATGTGTAATCAATTTCAAGTATTCCATTCATACATGTTACATACATACACACACACATATATATATATAAAAGTAAAGACAAGTTTCAAAATTTAATAAAAAAATAATTCTTTAAAAAACATTTCAAAATACATCCATTGACAACTATTGTCTTATAATTTCATGATTTTGACAAAATTATGATAAAGAAAAGAAGCAATGGATAAGCTAAAGAAATTGTAAGCTAAATTCA
>JBBPDI010000002.1:943994-954114 GCA_037974545.1 Cucumis variabilis
TTGATTCCTTTGCTTATGGCTTTTCTCCAACAGGCTCACTCCATTTTGGTACAAAAATTAAACCCTAAACTTCTTTTTTCAATTTCTTTTTATAATTATCTTTTTTTTATTATTATTATGATGATATATGCAGAGATTGTATAACTTGGATCGGATAAAGTCTAAATGATTGATCATTCAAATGGAAAAAGCAACAAGAAGACCAACACTACTACTTGAAGCTAATTCTTATCGGCGTGGTGAATGTTAGATTTTTTCTTTTGAAGTTTTTTTGATGATTAATATTTGTTTATGTAACGTGCTCTTGTTATTATGTAATTTTGCATGACTCTTTACTCTTCAAATTTTATATTAATCTTAAAACATTTTCCATCACCTCAATTTGTTGTTTAATGGTTGTTAATTTGGATCATGCACAAAAGTAATTAATTTTTTTTATCAATTATGTATGGATATAATGTCTAGGGTTTTAAAATGATAATTAATTAACTATGTTGTTACCTGTTTTTTTCGATTTTTTAACTACATAAAATAATTGATTATTGTTTGATCTAATGTTGGTTTTATATCAATTATTTGGTAAATTATTAAATTTGACTGTTATTAGTACCCCCACATCCATTTTGTTTCAGGGAAATTCTCCAAAATAACCGGAGTTTAATTTTTGCACTTATTAAAACGTGAAAAAATAGGTTGATTTATCATCCTATTTTGTAAAGTGTTCAAAATAGTTTTCAAATTTTGAGTCAAAGAACCTATTCTTATTTCAAGGTATTGATCTTAAGTAATTCGTATCTAACACAACCTTTAGGGTTGAAATCATATTAGTTTGAGAGTTTTAGTGATTGGGAATTAGGGATACTCATCCAAAAAAAATTCTAATTTCAATTGTCAGGGATTCCATATAATTTGGTATTAGAACCAAGACGCTCTACATTGAGTATATCTTGAGTATTCGTTAATTTTTTTTTTAATTCTGTTTTGTGTTTATTTGTGTTCTTATTTTGAAGAAAAAAAAGCAATTAAAGTAAATAAAAAGGGATGACTTAAAAAATATCAAAAAATAATGTTTAGTTTGAATGAATAGCAAAATTTTATTTTAATTCTAAATATGGAAAAACTGAAAAATTAAATAAAAAATTGTTACAAAAAGAACTTGAATGCCCTTACTTTAGTAAAAATCACACCTAAAATACAATAATTGCAAAAACATAAATACACCATAATTAATTACGTCACACATCCTAAAACAAACATCAAATCAAAACCTTTTTATTTTTTTTTTCAAAAATAAAATCTAAAACTTAAAAATAAAAAAAATAAGAAAAAAAACCCTCAAATCCCTAAATTCTCTCCCAAATTGTTCCATCTTTTTCATCTTATCCTTAATGCCAATCTTCCATCAACCCAGTAGCCGACGACGTTGACTACAAACCATTGAAAAATGCAGCAATACTTTCTCTTTGTTATTCACCCTTTTCTACAAAATCACAATTTGAAATCTTTCTTTATCTCCTATGTCTACAATGTAATGAAAACTTTTTTTGCCATTATCTACAAAATAAAGCAAACAATGTTCTAATCTTTGCGTATTGGGACATGCACAAGTGACAACACACTCTAAGTGATCCCATCCTCACATCTTACTCACTAGTAAGAAAAAACAATACTTTTACAAAGCTCCTTTTCACAATGCAATGAAGATTTAAAATTAAATAGTCGTTTTTTGAAGTTATTTTTTAAGTATATATTCTTGTTGAAAACGAAAGATATTACATTATTATATATAGAAAATACAATTTATAAATAATTATTCATTTAAAATAATTTAAAGGAATATTAAGAGATTTTCTCCTACTTTATGGAAGAAGAATCTCTAAAAGAATTATTCAATATTTATAAAGAATTATCTATCTAATAAATTCAAATAAGTATTAAGAATATAAAAAAAAGAGTATAGTGAAGGAAGAACAAGGGTGAGTAAAATGTTAAGGGCTGCCAAAATAACTGATTCGAGAAATCAACAACAAAAGAACCAATATCTCTAATAAGTAATAAGGATGAGGTATGCATTTCATCTCTTTCGTCAAATGTGACAAAAAAAACTAACGTAATTGTTTGATAATCTTACTTTAAAAATAAAAAATAAATATAAATAGTTAGAACCAAATGGAAAAATAATCAAGAAAATTATAAGGAAACACTAAGAGTGCAAAGGAATAAAAGTATGCATAGCAAATAATGCACACCACATAACTAGTATAACAAGAACTATAAACTTGCTTCGGACGACCAAATAACTTAACTTAAACTATTTTGTATTCATATGCATATTACCATATTTTCAACAGGAAATAAAAAGATACAATAGTTGGGAGAATCAATAGGCAAGCGTAGCAATCCAAAAACTTAACAAAAAAAAAAAGAGAGAGAGAGAATGAGACGAAGATAGAAAAGAAAAAAGGATCAAAAGCATGGTAATTTGTTTTTGTTGAATGTATTTTTTAAGAAATACCATGTAATTCAAAACCACAATTAACATATGCAGGTAACGAAAAGGAAACAGGTGAAATGAACTAACGATGAACAAAAAGAGCAAGAGGAGCAAGAAGAGAAGGTATAATATCAATAAACTAGTACTTACTTCAAAAACATATATTGCATTTCATATATTATGAATATAAATATTAAGCAAACAATGTTGATGTCACAACCTGTCCAAGATCACTTCCTACGATCAAGTAGAGGCATGATCGCATAGACACTCAATACATACCTCCCTGCGAGATGATACGTTGGAGGCTAGTAAGCAAAATTAATGCAGCAATCAATTAAATGCAAGATGAGAACTCAACTGGAAAACAAAAATACTACATTTATAATGTGTAAAAGAGTACATTTAATATGAGTACAAGTTCCTTTAAACTGACATAATACATAATCTCAAAACATTAGTTTGACTCTTCACGCCTAGCTTTTACATGTTACGCAAGTTGACAGTGGTCACCTACCAAGATGATGCGATTGATATGTGGCATGTTAGACAATCAAGACGACAAGAAAAAAGTTGGATGTTTCTTTCTACCTAGGAGGGGAGGGGGGTAAAACAAAACATTTGAAAGATTAAACAAAAACGTCTATTGAGTGGGGTCTTTTACCAGCACATTGAATAATTAAGTTTTTGTCATAATGCGTTGTAAATCATTTCACTAAACCATGCAATATAAACAATTAAGCATTTCAATAACAATGAGTTCAAATCTCATTATCTCAACACGTTTAGGCGATTTACACAACCCAAATATTTAGCAACAAATAGTTATAAATCATATGAAAATTATTCCTTTCAAATCATTAAGAGTAAATCGTATTTCACAAGCATGCATCTTACATAATGCATCATGAAATCATATTGCATAATTGCTCTATGTTTTCCATTACGTCTTTGTACCCTTTCTTCAGCTCAAGCATTCGCCAAACTCTTTTGTTGAGTCGTGGCTGCGCGGAGTAAACTCAACGCGACAGCAATTGACCATCAATTATCTATCACGCCTATCGCAATTTTCATTGCCAGATCACATAGCAAGCAAAAGACATCCTATACCAGATTACATAGCAAGTATGAGGCATCTTATTCCAGATCACACATAAGAATAGGACATTGATAATGTGTATAAATATTTGTTATTATAGATTATTTTATTAGAATAATGAGGCCAAAATGCATACGAAGAAGATTAAAATGCGTAACTTATATTGTAAATTCATAAATATTTAAAAATACATCTTACATAAGTATCATACTTGTTTTATCCAATTACAATGTCTAAACGCAGAATCTGTAGGAAAGAAGAAGCTAGTGAATCGTAGGAGACATCTCGCGTAAAGGCCACATGATGAGAACTCGCCTAGTGAATAACATTTCCAAACTAGGAACCACGTCATCACGCGAGGAAGACTCACTAGAGGACAAGAATGGTAGTTAAAGTTGATGTGACTTCATATGGCTGCAATCGACGCTGACAATCTTAGAATAATAGAAGTTTCCCATCAAAAGCTGCCAATAAAAAGACTTGGTCACCAAGTAAAGGTGACCTACATGGACAAGTTGGACGTGTGTATGGAAAAAAGTCCTGAATAGGCTAAAGTCTAGAGAAAGAGTGGTGAAAAGGAGTAGTCTTTCCGCCGTCTGTAAACAGTTTCTTCTTCTTCTATGATTAGTTGCAAAAGTGAGAGCTTGGGTCTTGAATAGGAAAGAATCCATACTCTCGTTATCCCCTGACTTGTAATCTTTTCCATTCTCTTTTCTCTCCATTTTTATACTTTTTTGTAATATATGTTGTTCATACTGTACAATGACCTAAGACCTATATTCTTTATACAAATGTTACATGTTTATCCCTTTTCAATGCATCATTTCTTGACTTCTCACTTGTCAAAGTGTTATTAGTAGTTAGGTTTGTGATAAGTTGTTGATAAGAAGTTTAACTTATAATTCTTGTTGTGCTAGTTAATCTATGTTCATTGCTTGGCCAACGTATATCGCCAACTACCTAACAGAGTAAGTAGCAAGAATAAGGCTAATGTGCACAAAGAGGAGTACTTTGGAAACAAACTTCACATTGCAAGATAACTTCCATCATTTGTGTCCCAAAAGGTGAACAAGTGTGAATATTAGGCATCGAGAGGTTGTTGTTCTTAATTGCAAAGTTCTATAAGAATTATAAGTGAATTCTTCTAGATATATCTCGTCTAATCAAGTACAGACATTTGCATTCGAAAGGTGAACAAGTGTGGTGTCTGAACACTTTAAAAGAAGCTCGCCTTAATCATGAGTTGCTTATGCAAGTTATGTCGCATTGAAGATATCGCATTGCTTAATCACCTAATAATGCGTAGACCTTCCTTCACCTTTTTTCCTCATACAAATTAATCTGCAATTCCATCTCGCATCTAGTTAGTCCCCTTTATAGATTCTCTAGGCGTACATAAGTAGTTTTAATTTAGTTATGAATCTTTTATACTTTATTTAATTAATTTTTTTATACCGTCTAGATGATAAGTAATTCCTAGAACTAATGTCTTGAATCAATTTTCTTTGTTTGACCCTGGATCATCCATATAAACCTACTATTTTGCTTGCACTTGGGCAAGCAGTAGGAAAACTTGTACTTAACGAGGATTTAGTAGTTATGTGATAAAGAGGTACATAGTGAGTACTTCGCATATAGTGATCATGACCAATGACTTAGCGCATAAAATTAATCATGCAATTAACCATCCCTGAATCTAAACCTAACTCAACATAAAAGAGTAACAACAACAAAAAAAAAATTCCAAGCAGACATCTTATCTCAGATCACACATCAAGGATAAGACATATAACCCACACCAAAACACACGACAACTGTGAGATATCTCATCACATAGGATACTAAAGATTATGTCATTGCTTCATTCCAGTTCATATCAAATCCAATTTATTTATAAATCACATGCATTTAAGAATTGGAAAATATAAGAGAAATCATGTAACTTTATAGTTTATTTTCAATAGAAATACATTTCAAGAATTTAAACAGTACATTAGAAATCTGTTTTATCTTTGAAAACATTTTTAGAAAGAACCACTCACAATCAATTAGCTTCTTCGCCTAAATGCTCGCACTTCTTTGCAATTCCTTGTTGAATTCAAGCTCGTGATGAATCTCTAAATATCTTGAAATTCTTTTAATTCTTTCTTTAGTAAACATAAAAGAAAAGCAGTTTAAAAAATGGTCGAACTTCACCTATTTATAAGTCTTTCCGGCAAAACTTCCCATGTATGAATGAGTACCTTTGTCCGACAATGAAAATTATCTACTATCAGAACGTCACGTATTACTATCACTTCCTTATCCTGAATTTAATTAAGTGGCAACGTCAAATCAGTCGTCAGCTTTCTTACAGGAGGATGACGCCACTACTTCCAGGTGAAGAAACTTAAATCACATAACAGTTCATAGTGTAGCTTAGAATGCAACACACAAGTTACCTTGCAATTGATAACTTGTAGAAATACAAGTTATTATAGACTTTTAGATAGAACAATGAAACCAAAATGCATATTAAGTGTGTCAAAATGTGTAGATTATATTGTAAATTCATAAATACTTGGAAATACATTTTACATAAGTCTCTATACCTGTTTCACCCTATTTTTAGTGTCTTAACGCGAAATATGAATAAAATAAGAGACTAGTGCATCATAGAGGAACACGCGCAAAGGCTACGTGAGAAGACCTTGTCTAGCAAGTACAATTTCAAGACGAGATCTACATTAACACGCAAGGAAGGTTCACTACAAGATAAGAATGGTAGTTACAATTGATGTGACTTGACAATGGTTGCGTTCAGCGCTGATATGTTCAAAAGAATAGAAGTTTTCTGCTAAAAGTTGCCTATGAAAGGACTCCATTCCTATCAAGTTAAAGAGACCATCTTTGAGAGAAGTCAAATGTCTGAATAGATCGGTTGAGATTCTGAATGGGCCAAACCCTAGAGAGGGGCAAAAAGGAGTAGCCTTTTTGCCGTTTGTAAGAGCGTTTTTTTCTTCTTTGGTCAGTCTGTAGGTGAAAGCTTAAGGTTTGAATAGAAAAGATTCTATTTTCCATTTCTTTTAACTTGTAATGTTCATTTTTGTATTTTTCACTTTTGTATTTCTTTGCAATGTATTTTTACATATTGTACAGTAGCCTAAGGCCTACATTCTTTAATATATTACATGTGTATACCTTTTCAATCCATTATGTCTTTACTATTTCATCTGTCAATGTGTTATCTGTTGTTTAGGTCTGTGATAAGTTCTTGATAAGAATCTTAGTCAGTGTAAGGAGAACAAACATGGATATTTGATGCTAAAAGGTTGTCACCCTTAAAAGAAAAGTTCTATAAATCCTGCAAGTAAACCCTTCTAGATAGATATCGCTTAACCTAACTTAGTCATTTGCATTTCGAGAGGCGAGCAAGTGTCGTTTAGACACCAAGAGGTGCTTTCCTTAATCATAAGCTAGTTAACTGGACTTTATCACATCAAGGTTGTCGTATGGCTTAATCGTCTAGTAACGCGAAGATCTTCCTTCACCCTTTCTTAGCACAAGGTAGTTCACAATTCCATCTCGCCTCTGTTCTTATTCCCCTTTTACAGAATCTCTAGTGTAATTAGTAGATATAGTTTAAACATACACTTTATACTGTATAGATAGTTATTTTTGAAGGGATGAAAGCCCTACGTAGCAAAAGAATAAACATAACCGTTTACTCAATTTAATGGGAACTTAAAAATATAAGTGCATTGGCAAAATAAAACATAAACAAATTTCTAAATTACTACAAGGCTAAGCATGCTTTCAAAATAAAACTAGAAATTACAGGGACAAAAACTTACTCTTGTTGACGACTTTGAACTGAATTTTGAATGCCATCACTTGGAGACCTTTCTATAATCTTAGCTAAGATTGGTTTGTGGGAACCAAAATTGGAAAGGGAAATTTTTCAGAGAGAATTTGAGAGAGTGAATTCTCAATATGCAAAAGAAGAAAATAAAAAACAAGAGTTGTTCTGTCAATCTATTTTTGTCGTACTGATAACTCTCTCTTCTTCACTAAAAAGAGGGAAGTTAGAGAAAATATGGGAACGTGGAAAACAACACTAATAATATTAAAATAATTAATTAGACCATATTTAATTAATATTTCATTTAAATCACGTTTAAATGAATATGTCTCACACAGCCTATAGTTTTAATTTAAATAATTTAATTAAATCAAATTAAACTAAACTATTAATTAATTCTCCAATTAATTAGTTTATAAATTTAAATTATTAAATTAAATTAAATCTTATATTTAATTTAATCCAAATTTGAATCATATTCAAATATAAATTTCTCTCATAACCTATAGTTTTAATGGGTATCATATACATATTAAACTTTAACCTATAGTTTTAATATGAATCTAATTCACATTAAATTAATATTTGAACTCATTCAAATATTTTGTTATCTCATAAATTAATTTTGAATTATTATTGATACAGAAATCTCTGATCAACGATAGAAGAACCAAGCCAATTTTGGAGAAGCCTTGTGATAATGAAACCAACCAGTAAAAAGCATTAAGGCTGTAAAGACTGCTTTTTCCATTCATTCCTTTCAGGATCAGTCGCGGTCTTACAAACTCTACCGATAGTATGGACGAATCTGTTACTTCATAGAAATGTGTAAGTTCTCTTATAAATTAATTTTGAATCATATCCAAAATTAAATTTATATAATAAAGTTTAATTAAAATATAAATTTTATATTATAATGTATTATCATACATTATATTAATTCCCAATGTGAATTTGAACATTTTAAATTACAACCAACACAAATAAATCTCATTACCCTTTACGAGCTAGGAAGAGGACCTAATGGATCTATAGATCAAAAGCTGCAACGATATAAGATTAATTGGCTAAACTCATTAACCATATTAATCAATATTTGTTAATAATGTGTACACTCCTTTAAAGACTCACAGTTGAACTCTTCTTACTGTAGATATATTTTCGTGTTCACGGATATAAACCAATAATAATAAGTCAGTCTTTCATAAGCGTTCGTAACCCTAGCTATGAAGTAAACTGGAGATGCAAGTGATGAAACAGATGACAATGAAGCTCGTACTCCAAAAACACAAGAAGACACAATAGAGGCAGGTGACAAATCTTTAAATGACAATAGAAGACCGAACAATAAGGACAAGGGGAAGAAGGTAACTTTTAATCCATAACTTGTAATAGCTATAAATTTTTCTTATAAAATATCAATTTATTTACAGTAATTAAAAATAATAGGTAAAAATCAGCAAAAGAAAGAGACATAAGGGAAAAGCCCATATGACACAAGAGAAAACAAAGATATGTGAATCAATTACAATGTATTTTAAAACTATCAATGCACATCATTCTTAAATTAGCTTGTAGAGAGTAGAGTGTCACTTGATTGTTTTCCTGCATAATATAAAAAACAATCGCTTATACCTGGCATTTATGTGTTAGGGACATTGATCTTCTTGTGATATTATAAAGTAAATCCAATAATATATACACTACAAGAAATAGAAGGTCTCTCGACGCCTAAAAGTGTGGACATATATACACAAATGAATCGAAAAAGGATCTCTTGACGTATACGACACCATTGGGAGGCAAGTCAGGAATACTGGGTTAGGGGAGGGAGTCCTTATGCACAGACGAAATGCATCGAGAATTCCTTACTCCTAATGCTGCAATTCTTAAAGGATTAAAGTACGTCTAAAAAAGTTAACTCTCGACGTTCTCATTCCATAGTCGAAAGTAAGGAATGCCTGACGCAACATTAGGAAGGCCTTTTGCGACATTGTACTTACAACATAAGGGAAGGTTACTAAATCTCGACGGCTAGATAATTTTTTATACTTTTTTCCAGTTATTATGTTTAATTTTTTTTTTATTTTGTGGTGTATTTTTTAGTTTCAATACGATTTAAATTCAATACAATTTTCAAATATAACAAACACAAAATTAATAGATGCACTGAAATACCAATTTGCCATTTATAAAATTAGAAAATAATTCCAACTATTCAAACAAGTGCATATTGTTTGAAACAATTACATAAAAAAAAAAAAGAATACATCATCTCTCATCGCCCTGAACGCTCTTTTCAAACAAGTCCATACCTACAATAACATGAAAGTAAAGTACATTATTCAAAGTTCAAATGAATGAAAATGCATGGATATGCCAAAAACCAAAACTTAGAACGAACAACAATCAAAATACAACCCCTCATCAAACTTCAACTCTTTCAACTTAGGAACAAACAACAATCAAACTACAACCCCTAAGTACTCTATTTCTCAAATTCCACTCAACTTACATATACACTCACTACGGTGTGCCACCCAACATACCAACTACATTGGATATAAACGTTAAACCTCCCCCCACCCCTTCAAATTCACTTATAAGCAAACTACCCAAAACAACTCAACCTCTCAACTTTGGTGTGCTACCCAATGTAACAACTATAGTAAACATAAACGTTAGA
>JBBPDI010000002.1:979823-996796 GCA_037974545.1 Cucumis variabilis
AATTCGGGTTAGAAGTTGAGAATGGGTATTTTACTGATTACTCACCGGAGATGATTGTTGAGAAATATTTGAATTTGCTTTCTGGCACCCAAAGTGTGTCGGGAAATCGTTTGAACTAACAATGATTTCTGTATTGAGATTCAGATTTTGTAATAAAATATAAATGTGATATTTTGATAAAGTTCTAAATTTCTGAAATATATATGTGTGTGTGTGATATGTCTAAACTTTTGGCGTTTTCAAAAGCTGTAATATTTATTATTACGTGGAATGAATTTTGGATACAAACGTGGTGATGTTTTTGTTTCCGTTTTTGAGTAATAACGAGGCCAGAAGGTTTCATTTAACAATTTAATATGATTTTTAGGGATAGAATTATAGGAGGGAAGAGGTGAGACGATGAGAAAGAGATGTTATTGGATAATGCATCAAACAATTAAAGTGGGGCCTATAGGACTCACACTGCTGCTGTCCCCAGCCAATACTTCCTTCACCGAATACCAGCCTCATCCTTGCGTTGCGTACACCAACTCATCATACACCTCACACCTTACACAGAACTTCACAATTTAGACATTTCTCCCGCTGTTTATTTTCTTCCTTCCCAACACAAAAATAGTTTAGGTCTATTTGAGAGATCATCTATTTTTATGCATTATTCAATCATACTAAATTTTGCTTTATTTTAAAAATATTTTAATAGTCTTTTTAAATGAGAGGTGAGAAGAAATGCATAAAGATAGTTTACACGCTTGAGAAGCACATAAGCATTGCCCTTCACAAAATTATTTGTACACTTTAGTTTGGTCCCAATTTTTTTCTCTTTGGTCAACAGATAGTATGTTGAGCCAAAATACTATAGTATATGTATCCATTGAAATGTTGAAATGTGGTTTTTTCACACATAAGATAGATGTCACATAATAGATCCTAACAACTTCAGTGACCAACTTTGCATGATGACCAACTCCAAAATCACTTTCATCCATTCAAATTCTTCCTTCGACAACCATCTATGACTACAAATTTGGACGAAAATTACATTTTATAATTAACTTTGACAACCACCTACAACTTTAGGCTCCAACAACTACCTCTACGATAAACTTCAAAGAAAATCATCTTAGATAATCAACTTCAATGACAAGTGACAACCACCTCTAACAATCAATACCAACATTCACCATAGGCAACCAAGAAAGGCAAAGACCCCCTTTGATGATCAACTTCTACAACAATCATATCTGGCGGCCAACTCTACGAGTGTTAAAAAAAACCAATAACCCGACCAACCAGAATTACCTAACTCAAACCATAAGGGATGAGTTGGGTTAGAAAATTGGAGGAAAAAAAATAATTGAGTCGGGTCCTGGGTTTTGCAAATAATGGTCAGGTTGACCCAACCGACTCAATTATGCATATAATATATATAAAATTCTCTTATCTGTTTCCAATCTCAGTTGAACTCGATCCCAAGATGGTCCAAGTTCTAGGCTTCTTAACTTTTTTGCCTTTCATCTTAATCAAAAAAGTATGAGGATTAGCCCGAGAACTCAATCTCTAATGTTTTTTGTTCTTCATCTCATTTGAAAAACAATGAGATTAGCTTGAAAACTCAATCTCTGAAACTTTCTATCCTTCATTTTGGTCGAAAAACACCAAGATTAGCCAAGAATTTCACTTCTTTCTTCAATTTCGCTAGAGGCTGCTCGAGGGTGCCCAAGATTTCACTTTTCTTCGACCTATAAATCCAACCAGACCCAACCCGAATTTTTTGGGTTGGGTTGGATTGGATTGATCCCTTGCATATTGAACTGATATGGTTCATTATTTTTTGCCAATCGGGATACTTTGGGTTGGTCAATAATTTTTCTCCAACTCGGTCTAATCCGACTCATGTACACTCCTAGCCAACTTTGATGATCGTCTTGAGCAACTAGCTCCAATTACCAAATTTGTTTTTCATTTCCAATGACTAACTCAATCACCAACTTTATAGTAATTTGATATTGATAAGTCATTTAAGGATAGTTGGGTCATCATTATAGACATGTTTGTCACAAGCATCTAAAAGACTGATTGTGTCTTAACAACACATCACTGCAATCAATGAATATGTATTGTTTGTGCTTACTTAGGAGGAATATCCAACTTAATTATTTTAAAGAATAACTTTTGTTTTGTATGCATGAAATTGTTTTTTTTTTCACACTATTATACTTTTATTGAATTGAATTCACTTATTAAATGAGTGTTGAGAATTTGAAAAGTATGTATGTAGTTTAATGTTGGAGAAAACAAAGCAAAACAAACAGATTAACAAATAACAAATAACAAGAAAAAAAATACTATAAAAAATTATGGATCTTCTGATGCAGCTTCATACCATCGAGAGAAATGGCGTCGAGAGATATGACATCTTCCGATACATAAATTAAAGTGTAGGATTTATAGTATCTCTCGACACTCTCTTGATACACCGAGAGTTATTCGTGGAACTATCAATGCTACTAATAACGCATCGACAGTTTAGGGAAATTTCCAACACTTATCGATAAGCATCAAGGTTTCCCTTTAAAATCCCTCTTCTTCTTTGCCCTAATTTTCATTTGCATTCCCTTCCAAATCCTCGCTTCATTCACCTCTCTTCCAAATCCTCAACCACCACTGCTTCGTTTAGTTTGAAAACTTCCAAACTAGAGGCGCCTCTATTTTCTCATCTTTTTTGCCCTAATTTTCTTCTTCACCTTCATCATTCGACTTCACATCTACATCTGATCATCACAAAATTGAAACCAAATTCTTCACCTATTTCTAATTTCTAGGTACATGCACTTTGTTTCTTTCGATTGTCTACCTTCTCTACATACACTAGTTTCTTCTTAATTAAATGGTTAATTAAGGAACAATTAACCATTTAGTTTTTTCAGCGAATGACAAAGCACCGTTGTTGTATCTTTACACTAATGTTGTCGCACCACGATTTAGTTAGCTTTTCTAATTGAATTGGTTAGGTGTAGGCAATCATCTTAATTTAATCTTTCAACTATTTAAATATTGATGCATTTTGTTTAATCGTTGATACTTTTAATCTTAGGAACTTGTTCTTCTAGGTTTTCATTTTCATGTCTTTTTGTTCATATTATGAGTAAGAAAGAGAGGAATGGTATTTTTCACAAAGGTTTTCATTTTCACAGTTGTCAACAAGTCTGTGGTTGAAAATGAGCTTGGAGGTAGAAAAAAAAGAGGAAATTTTTGTTCACATAATCGAGAAGGTTAGTGTCACATTCAACTTAAGTTTGAGTATTTTTTGTTATTTCTTTTCAGTTGCAGTTATTCTTGTTTGTTATCTTCAACTCTGTTAAACTTATCAAAATATTCAAATGGGTGTGTCCAATATATATATATATATAATGTGGAGTTGTTGACTGATCTATTTTGAATTTCTTTTTGTCTTGCGGCATTTGATGTCTGCCTAGTTTTGACTGCTAGAATTGAATTGAGAAGGATATTTTTTCATGTATTTTTATACTCATGTACAATAGATGGAATATCCCTTATGAAGGGATGAGAGCCATTCGCAACGAAAGATTTTACAGAGACGGTAAAACTCAATTTTATTTGGAATTTAAAAATACCAAATACATTGACAAATTACAAAAACTAATTTCTATAACCTAAAGGCTAAACATGCTTCTAAAAAACCAAAGAAGGGGATAAAAATACTCACGTCGTTGACGACTCAATCTATATCTACTAAAACTCCAAATTAGGGCACCATCACTCGAAAACTTTTCTATCATCTGAGATGAGATTAGTTTGTGGAAACCAAATTTGGAAGAGAATCTTTTTTAGAGAGAATTTTCTCTTTTGAGACAATTGGCAATACACAGAAAAACTTCTCCAGAAAGCTTATCCTTCTGACATACTAACCTCCCTCTTCTTCATCCTAAAAAAGGAGTTAGAGAAATATTGGGATACGTGGGAAAACCACCAAATTTCCCTAAATAACTCCCTTACTTAAGTGAGTTATTAATTTAATTTTATTAAAATAAAATAATATTAAAATAATTAATTAAATTAAATTATATTAAATTAATATTTCATTTAAATCATATTTAAATGCATATATCTCACCTAACCTATAGTTTTAATTTAATTAAATCAAATTAAGCTAAACTATTAATCCATTCTCCAAATTGATGGGACATTTTTAAAAATAGAAAAATAAGTTAAAATATTTACAAGCTATAGCAAAATTGTGAATTCTATCAATGATAGTCACTGATAGACTCCTATCATTAGTGGCTATTAATGTCTATTTGATAAAATCTAAAAATTTTGCTATATGTTGGAAATATTTTGTCAAATTTACTATTTTTGACAATTTCTCATTAATTAATTGCTAAATTAAATATCTTATATTTAATTTAAGGGAAATTTTCAAAAATATCAAAGTTTACAAAATACTTACAACTTATAGCAAATTCTATCACTGATAGCCATTAATATCGCATAAGCACTACACCACATTCTTTGAGGTAAAGAGCCAAAAAAAAGAATGGACCACTAATATTTCAGAGAACTTGACTCTCCTAATGAAGTAAATGGAGGCTAAAGAGTACTCTCATGTCAGGCGACCTAGCGTCAGCAATGGAATCTTGCAGAAAAGACTCTTAATTTAATCCAAATTTGAATCATATTCAAATATAAATTTCTCTCGTAACCTATAATTTTCATGTGTATCATATACATATTAAATTTTAACCTATAGTTTTAATATGAATCTAACTCACATTAAATTAATATTTTTGTTTCATAAATTAATTTTGAATCATATCCAAAATTAAATTTATATAATGAAGTTTAATTAAAATATAAACTTTATCTTATAATGTATCACCATAAGATAAAGTGAACATTTTAAATTAGAACTAATATAAATAAATCTCATTACCCTTTACAAGCTAGGAATGAGATCTTATAGACATACAGATCAAAAGCTACAACGATATGAGATTAATGGGCTAAATTCATTAACCACGTTAATTAATATTCGTTAACTTTGTGTGCACTCCACTAAAACTCACAGTTGAACTCTTTTCACTGTAGATATATTTCTGTGTCCACGTACATAGACCAATAGCAATAAGTTAGTCTTTCACATGTGTTCATAAAGTCAACTAGGTCAAATTACCGTTTTACCCCTAGGTTACTTCTAGTCCTTAAATATCAGTTCTCCTCAAATGAACAACTTGTTTATTGTCCAATCACTAAACAGAAATCCCTCTTGTTCCATAAAGAGGATAAGACCCTTTGTTCAAGTCCTAGAGATCCCATTTAAGGGAACACTTATCTACTTACCCTAAAGTCAGAAAAGAGTGAATTCCATCATGTGTGATTATGTTTCCAGCTCTTCACTCGGTCTTATCTCCAAAATGGTAAGCATATTGAGTCGACAATATGGCCACTATCACCCGTACAAACCAAAGGACAATCCCTTGAGAACAGGAGTTCATAATACCCTAAGGATTAAGACTAAGTTATCCAAGTTTTCCTAATGAAAAAGAAATCTAACTAGTTAACAGAGTTACATCTAGTGGTTACTATTTGTGGTCTGGTCTTATGCAAACTCATTGCATAGGATACCCTCACTTGCACGAACGCGTTGGATCATTGCGTTTGTATCAAATACAAAAATGAGTCGTATCCATAATGTTTCCAGAATAAGGTACCCAAGCTTATCCCTATATTATAGACCCTTTAAGTTGTATCTCAAACATTGATCCATGTATGTCTCTACATACTGTTTAAGACTCATTAAACAACTTAGAATATTAGTTTATTAGATTTAGGTTATTAAGACAAAACTAAAAATATAATCAATAACACTTGTTGAAATTATAATAATAACATTTTATTGATAACTTTCAATGAATTATGGGATGTACATAATGAAATAATCCTCAAACATTGAAAATGGTAAAATACACAACTATATTACATAAAACGTCTATATACAAATACAATAAACTAGGACATCCTCATACCCATTACACATCTCCCACTTGCCCTAGATTACCTAATATACATATCTCGTAGACAGACCTTGAACAATTTAGCTGTAAGAGTCTTCGTAAATGGATCAACAATGTTGTACTCCAAAGCGATCTTGCTGATGATCACATCCCCTTGTTGTACAATCTCCCATATCAGATGATACTTCCTTTCTATATGTTTTCCTCATTTGTCGCTGCGAGGTTCTTTAGAATTGACTATTTTCCCATTGTTATCACAATATATATAAAGTGATGGACATGTTCATGTTTGGAACAACTTTCGAATCATGCAAGAACTTTTAGAGCCAAACTACTTTTTTTGCTTCTTCGCAAGTAGCGATGTACTTAGCCTCCATTGTAGAGCTGCAATGCATCCTTGCTTGATGCTACATCATACCACAACTTCCCATTCAAGATGAACATTGACCCTGACGTGGATTTTCTAGAATTCTTATCAGTTTGAAAATTAAAGTCAGTGTATCATGTAAGGATCAAATCCTTAGCTCCATACACAAGCATGTGAGTCACTCGTTCTCCTAAGATACTTTGAGAATAGTTTTAACCGTCGTCTAGTGGTATAACCCTAGATTGGACTGATATCTACTGACTATTCCCACTGCATAACAAATGTCTGGCCTAGTGCATCGCATAACATACATTACCCTGCCTACAGTTAAGACACAGGGAATACGTCTCAAATCCTTAACTTCTTGAGGTGTCTTAGGACACTGTTTCTTAGATAAGTGAACCTCGTGTCTGTAAGGTAATATATCCTTCTTAGAGTTCTACATCGAATATCAAGTCAATATTTTGTCATATAGGTTGCCTGAAATAGTGCTAGCGTTTTGTTCTTACGATCCTTTATGATTTGGATCCCAAGAACATATTGTGCCTCTGCCAAATTTTTCATTTGGAATTGGACTACTAGTCAAGTTTTAATGCCAGTTAGGTATCCTACACCATTTCTAATGAGGGGGATATTATCCCAAAAACATATTGTTGATTTTCTTGTATACACAAGGTTCATCAACGTTTTGGTCAAAACTGTAAGATTTAATAATAGTATTAAACCTAATATTCCAAGATCTTGATGCTTATTTCAACCCATAAATGGATCGATTCAACTTACAAACGTTTTTCTCCTTACCTTGGGTTATGAACCCCTCAGGCTGACACATAAAGATACTCTCTTCAAGATTGTTATTTAGAAAATCCGTCTTGACATCCATTTGTCATATTTCATAATCATAAAATGTGGTTAGACAAGAGAATCCTTATAGACTTTAACATAGCAACAGGGGAAAAGTTTCCTCATAGTCAACCTCTTTCCTTTGGGTATACCCTTTTGCTATAAGCCTAGGTTTGAGGTTTATACCTTCCCAACTGAATCTTTCTTTCTCTTATCGATCCATTTGCACCCTATAGGTTTCACCCCTTCAGGTAGATCTACAAGCTCCCACACGAAATTGAAGTACATAGACTCCATTTCAAGGTCCATGGCTTTGACCCATTGGGTCTTGTCTATATTATTCATTGCCTGTTTATAGGATAATGGATCTTCAATGCCATAATCTGGTATGACAACCTGAGTTTCAGTTAAATCCAAAGAACGGTTAGGTTGTGATACAATTCTCCTACTGTGTCGAGATATTTCTTAACGATTGAGAAGGACGAGACTTACCTGATGTGTTGGTTTCATCAACTCTTGATGGGGGACCAACTTCATCAACAACACGTGTTGATTCATTAGTAGCTTCATTTAATACTAATTTGCTTCGTGGTTTATAATCTTTCATGTGGTCTTCTTCCAAGAAAGTAGCATTTATCGATACAAACACTCTATTTTCTTATGGATCAAAGAATAATACAACTCTCGTTCTTTTAGGGTAACCAACAAATTTGCATAACCTTGAACAAGGTTCTAACTTCTTGGAATTTGTCATTAACACGTGTGCTGGAAAATCCTAGATTCTGAAGTGACTTAAACTAGGTTTATGTCCTCTCCATAACTCGAAAGGTGTTTCCGAAACACTCTTCGAGGGACCATTGTTCAAGATATAAATTGTAGTCTCTATTGCATAAACCCAAGATGAGTTAGGCAATTGAGCATAGCTCATCAATGAACGAACCATGTTTAACAGGGTTTTATTTCTCCTTTCTAATACACTATTTTGTTGAGGTGTACTAGGTACTGAGAGCTGAAATTGGATTTTATATTCTATCATATAGTCTTGGAATCTCAAATCCATGTACTTTTCACCTCGATCAGATCGAAGTATTTTGATCTTTTTAATCAATAGATTTTCAACTTCAGCCTTATACTACTTGAACTTTTCAAGAGCTTCGGGCTTATGCTCCATTAAATATAAATAACCATACCTTGAATAATCATCTATAAAAGAGATGAAGTATTCAAAATCTCCTCTAACTTTTACATTCATTGGACCACAGAGGTCTCAATGTATAAGTTATATAGACTCTTTGGCTCTATAATCTTTTCAGTCAAAGGTCTTTTCGTCATTTTTCCTTCAAGACAAGATTCACATGGAGGTAATGAATCATCTTCTAACTCATTTAGAAGTCCATTCTTTACCCATCTTCCAATTCGATCAAGATTAATGTGAACTAATCTTAAATGCCAAAGATAAGTATTGTTATTTGGAGAAATTATTTGCCTTTTATTTTGAATGTTAACAGTTTTAAACATCTCATGATTTAAAATTGCTTTTGTTTCATTAGGTCTTAATATGTATAAGTTGTTTTCTAACTTAACTTAATAAATATGTACACCATTCTTAAAAATGAACCCTTCATTTAAAGAAAAAGTAATTGAGTACAATTGTTCAATAAGTGAAGAAATAGAAATTAAGTTCCTCTTAATTTTAGGAAATATGTACAAGTTTTCTAAAAACAGGAATCTATTTCTAAAAACAACTTGGCATCTCCCACTGCATGAGTTGAAATGACTTCTTTCGTTTCAACCTTGAGCATCATCTCATCATTCTTGAACAACTTAAAGGAACTAGCTTCCTGTAAAGAAGAACAAACATGATTAGTGGCTTCTGAATCAAGTATTCGGGCATTTTTGTCATGTTTCACTAAATAAGTTTCTAAAACAAGTAAATCATATTTACCTTCATTTTCCTTCTTCTACTGAGCAAGGTAGTTGTGGCAATTTCTCTTCTAATGTCCAACCACATTGAAGTGAAAATATTTTCCCTTAACAGCTACCTTAGCGTTCCTTTTGCCCTTAGCAACAACAACTGGACCCTTCCCTTTCCCTAATTTCTTCTTTTGAATTTCCTTCGATCTAGAAGATAGAGATGTAAACTTAGTTTAAAAGAATGAACCCTTTTGAAACCTCTTGGAATGAACAAGAATTGCCTGTCTTTATTTTTGTCTCTTAAGAGCTTTAAAAGTTTGCAACTCGTTTAGGAGGTTAGTCATGTTATACTTTATCTTGTCCATTACCGCATTGATGCAAAATTAAAGAAAGCTCTTTGAAAGAGATTCCAAGATAAAGGACACTTGACTCTTCTCATTAAAGACCGCTCCATTTATTTCTGCTATGTAGAAGTAGACTATCATGTCGAGAACATGTTCCCTAACAGACTAACCCTCATTCACTCATACATTATAAATGTATTGAATAGCCTCTTATTTGATCTGAATGGACGATTGTCCAAACATCTCACATAGGGAGTCCATGATCTGATGTGTAATGACCATGATCTGATGTGTAGTGACCATGATCTAGTGTTTCTTGCTCAGTATGTCAAACATACTAGCCAAGATGTAGAAGCGAGCCTTGTCTTGTCCAGCAGTCATAAGCATCCTTGACAGTCTAAGATGCATTTTGAGTAGGAAAAGGAGAACATTCCTCCATTAAGACAAAGTGTAGATCAACGATAACTAGAACTACATTCAGTTTCGATTTCCATATCACATAATTTTCACCTGTTAATATTTTTAAGTAGTGACATAATTGAGGAAGATATACTGATAAACAAACAATTGGCCGTATTAGTTATCTTTGTCTTAACCCACTACACAAAATAATCCAATCAATTCAGCAAAAACAACAATCAAAGAACCCTAATCAAATAAATGATTTAGTTTGTACAACGATACTTCAGAAGTTTAGAGCAACAGTCACATAACTGAGATAATCTCAGCTAATTAGTAATACCAGAATAACTCTTAACCCTATAGTTCTTAGCTACTGTTGTTTGGTCAAGGATTCATTAACTAACTTAATTCATCCCATAAGTGTGACCCTACCATTTTCAGATCCTAGAGGTACTGTTCAACAGAATACCAAAAGAAAAGACAACAGTTGAAGATTAACTTAAGAAACCCTATCCATTTCTGGAGTTTACGTTGTTTTGACTTCTATGACTAGGCCCTCCGAAGGGATATAAGTGTTTGAACAAACACATAACTAATTTGAAATAAATTAATGTTCTTGCATAATGAAAACTAAGTTGGCCTGATAGTCGTAGGTTCAACATACATAGATCAACAATCTGTATTTTAAAAGTGGGAAAACATTTTTTAAATGTTAAGTCGAAAGACTTAGTGAGCAACAATTTTATAAAACAGATTTTGGTAAACGTTTTAGTATAAAACCGGAGCTTGAATATATTTGTAAGTAAATAATCATAACATGAAACTTGTGTTGAAATTTATATCCTAAAACTCATAGTTTGTAATCATATTCTATTTAATAAAATCGTTATTGATACTATAATCTTAAAACTAATAAAAAAAGGTCCCAAGGCTATTATTGAGTAAACTTGAACTTTATGTAGAGACATAAATATGGATCAAGTTCGAGTATATAACCTAAATAGTCTATAGTATATGAATACGATTGGACACCTTATTCTGGAGACACTATGGATACGGCCCACTTTGTAGTTTATACAAACGATGTGATCCTAAATTGTTCATGTAGAGACATGAAAGTGGGGGCATCCTATGTAAAGAGTTTACATAAGATTAGAACCATAGAAATAGATGTTTTTTAGGTTATAACACTGTTGACTTTAATAAAATTGACTATTACGTTTATAGATATCCAATGTAACTTAATCTTAATCCTGAGCTAACTATGAACTTCTGTTCATACCAAATTATCCTTAGATCTGCATAGGTTAGGACAGCTCAGTGGCGCTAATCCAATAAGCCTCCCATTTCAGGAGTAAGACCAGGTGGATAGCTAGGGACATAGGATACAAGATGGAATTTACTCCTACCCATTTTAGAGTTAGTACATAGGTTATTCCCTTAAAGACTGAATCCATGTCTTGTCTTGAACAAGAGGCCCCATCCTCTCATTGGCTCGAGAGGAATTCGGTTTAAAGGTTGGACCTTAAACCAAATGTTCAATAGTGGATTAGTGAGACTTAAGAAGAAAGATATAATCTCGGGAGTAAAACGATACTTTAATCCAGCCGAGGTTATGAACAACCTGTGAAGGATTAACTATCTTATCATGGTCATATCACATGGACACAAATATATCTATAGTGAGGGGAGTGCAACTACAAGACTTTAGTGGAATGACTTGTTAGTTAACAAAGGTTGATTAACTCGATCTAAAAAGTTTAGCTAGTTAATCTCGGATCGTTGGAGCCCATGATCTATAGGTACATTAGGTTCTCCTGCTAGCTCACAAGGAATCAATTTAGAACATTATGATGTAATAATTTGAATTGTTCAAATTATATAAAGAGAGAGAAACCGACGAATATATTTGATATAACCACGGGTTATAACTTAAGATAGAGCTTCATGTTTAAATGTGATTTAAATATGAATATGGATTCATATATGGAAGCTCGGAATTGATGAAAAAGGTCAAAGATGTAAAAAGTCAAAATGTTGACTTTTGACTTTGAAAATTCAAACTTTGACTGATTTATATTCAAATATGATTTGAATTTTGAAAAAAAGAATACTCATTAATACTCGAAAAGTCGAAATTAGTCAAGATGGATAAAATCATTAAAAGTCAAAATGTTGACTTTTGACTTTTTAAATGTTAAATTACCATATTACCCTTGGAAGAACAGTGCATGTAATTAACAAATGAAAAACAATTAAATAAAATTTTATTAAAGATAGATATAATTAGTTTAATACAAGATTAAAATAATAAAAATGAACAAGATATTTTGGAAACTTAATTAAACCTATATTTTTTTTTTTGAAATCTTAAAAAAAAAATAGATGTTATGGATTAGTTAAATATATATTTTAGAAAATAAATAGGGTTTTTTTAAAAAATAGAACGAAGTGAGAAAGTATTTACACCGTACATAACAATTTTGAAAAAGAAAAAAAGCTCATACGTCCACAATATAAAATAACAAAAATACACCTGCAATTAATCGGTCACACACGCATGAAAAAACGATCTTGCACCCAGTCTAAAAAATCTTATACAAAGTCTAAATGATCTTGTACGAAGTCTAAACAATCTTGTACACTTGTACCAAGTCCAAACGATCTTATACCTAGTCTAAACGAAATTGTACCCTTGTACCTAGCCTAAACGACGATCTTAGACTCTTATGCCTAGTCTAAACGAGCTTGTACCTAATCTAAACGATCTTATACCAAATCTAAAAAATTTTGTATCCAATCTAAAAGATTTTATACCAAAGTTAAACAGTCTATTAGTGATAGTAGTATATCTCTGTCTATCTGGGACCGACAACTGATCGTTTAGATATTGATACACGATTGTTTAGATCTTGTACCAATATCGTTTAAATCTCGTACCAAGAAGAAAAAAGAAGATGAGAGATGAAGTAGGAAGAAATTTTGAAAGAGGAAATGAAGAAATTGCAAACAAAAGGTGGAAATATGAAGAAGGAGAAGTAATAATATGAAGAAGAAAATAATAATTCGCAAAGAAGGGGAAAACAAACTGAAAAATCATCCAGCAATAATCAAAATTCAATAAGGACAAATATGAAATTTATGAAAAAGTAATTGGCTTCATGAGCTTTTCTTAAATTCTTATACGAGTCATAAATATTTAATACTTTTGTTAGATTTATGTAAATTTACCAAATAAATGTATAAACATTTATTAAAGATAAAAGTTCAATTAGGATATATAATTTTATTAAATAAATATATAAACATTTATTAAATATAAAGGTTGAGTTAGGATAATTAATTGGAGATATTATGGATAGAGATTCCTAGACTTGGTTCAATATTCTATAGAAAATAAATCTCAGATTTGATTAGGATATAACACATTATCCCAGTTTAAAAAATATATTGTGTTTAAAAAATCAAGTGAAATTACAAATGTCTGATATATTTAAAATACAATGTACATGCATATCATAACATACCACAAAATCAGGGGCAATGAATTTTCTCTAAAACTTATTAATTCTTTTTTTTTCTCTATAATTTCAACCAGCTCCCCAAATTTTGTCATTCCATTCAATTCCCCATTTTTCTTCTTACATGGGTTATGTATAATATTTGTCAACCTACTTTGGGCCTATATATATTATTTGGGCTGATCAATAAACTCAACCCAATTTTATTTACTTGACTGGTGTAATAATATTAATGTAAAATCATATAGTTACTTGATAGTTTTAGACGTACTTGTTTTCACCATAACATTATTACTGTTCCAATTCACTCCTGAGACACTAAATCTGTCACATTAGTTAAATAAGAAAATAATATAAATAAACAAATAAAAAAATAATTTGTCAATAGAAAGTATATGATGGTCCATAAATCAAATGAAACTCAAAGTCAAATTCAAGCAATATCATGATTATAAATTCATCTTTATATCAAGCATAAATATTCAGAGTAGATAGAGATAATCAATATCAGATACATATTTGAATATTAATGTATTAATACGTGTTGGATACATGAAATGAAATGGAGTATTTGACTTTTTTTTTTTCTTTTTTAATTTCATATAGGTGTATCTTTTTTTCATATACGTGGAAGAGGTATATGTGCTAATAAGTAATTTTTTCTAATATATTTGACATGAATTTTAATATTAAAACTCATAACTCTCTTAATTTTATATAAATATTATAATTAGAACAAGCCAATCAAAATAAATACAAATATATAAAAAAATAAAAGAAATATACTCTAAAATCACATTTCTTCATCTTTTTCGTGTATTCTTTTAAGACTCAATCATCAAATTATTTTATAACCTCAACCTCATTCACGGTCGAAGGATTAAATGTTAATTATCTTTATGTCATAATTATTTTAATATATATTATATATATACACACTAGACATAACTGTCATCCTATCGTATCTATACTAATTGTACTTCTTAGTGGTTATTCTAATTCTTAATTAGAGACTTCAAAGGTGTTTTAGAAGGAGTACTACGTAAGATTATAATAATCAGTTCTAGCTATGGTAAATATTATTAAAAAAATTATCAGTTAGCTACAGAAAACACTATTTCAAAAATCTTGAATTTGATTCAGCATTTATTATTTGTTTCAGTGTTTATTATTTTATGTTCAAACCAAAATAATCTACATCACAAATATATATTATTATAACTTAAGCTAAACGTAAAAAAAAAAAATTATTATATCTCAACTATAGTAATTAAAGATTATATAAAATTAAATCAACTTAAATAGGAAAAAAAATTTGTAGATAAAATAGAGTTGAGAGTACAAGTTCAGCTCATTTTAGTTTGAACAAATATTTATTTTGATTAATGAATGAAGTAATTTAAAAAGGTAAAAATAGTGGATTAAAAAAGGATTTTTCATGATAAAAGTTGAAGGGTAAGAATCTTATGAGAAGGCGACGATCCATCGGAGGAGGGAGGAGTGGAGAAGAAGTGAGATGAGGACTGAGAGGGAGAGGATAAGAAAAAAGTACAATAAGCACGTGGGGGTAAAGTGATGAGATGATGTGATGTGTCGTAACATTTTGGAAGAAAAAGGGTTAAAGAAGAAAGAAAAGACAAACATATTGGCGCACGTGACACTAAGCAAAGTTTTGTTATGGTGGGCTCCATGTTCTCAGTCTTGATGATGGAACCAATGCCTACTCGCACTTCAATTTTCTCACGTGTTGTCCTTTCCATTCCCAGTGGGGTAAGACTTCAAAATATTCTTCCATGTTTTCTCATCTTTCACAAACTATAAAATTTTTTACCAATCATTTTAATGCCTCCTTTCCCACATATCAGTATCCACACCATAACAAAAGTTTAACTTCGTTGGATGACATATTCAAGCTATTCATTTCTTTCTAATAATTTCATTCCCCACCTCAAACGGAAATTCATTATTATGATGGATGTAATCTTTTCTTTTACGTAGATTATAATATTTTTTGAATTTTTTTTTTATTGATTCTCGATAATTCTTATTTCCATGTTTCAATATTCATTTAAATCTGATTAGGAAAATAGTTATCAAAATCTTAAAAAGATTGCATGAGATTAATTTTCGTATCAAACCAAGTCGGGAAACACCAACGTAAGCTGTTAAAATAATTGACCAAAACATGTAAGACTTCTATTGTTTTAGACCATTTGTCCACTCCAATGCCCATTCTTGTATTCCCTTACCTTTGTTAGCTATATAGAGTTTCACTAAACTAATCGTTGAGATTTGAGAGCATGTTTTAGAGGAACTTTTAAATAGTTAAAATTACCTTTATTATCTTTTATTTTTAAAATTACTCTAAAAACATATTTTAGATGATTAAAATATCAATTTGGTTGATAATTTAAAAGTATAAAAATAAACCTTAAATTTATTTTTCATAATTAAAATTATGTTTTATATCAAATTTGAACAATTTTTAAATCACTACTAAATATGTTAATAAATCTAACAGAGTTAACTAATTTGTAAAAGTAAATACATATGAAGATTAATAAATCTAACGAGTTAACTAATTTGTAAAAGTAAATTATATGTATTTGAAGAGCGGAGTTGTTTGGTGTAAGTTTAAGTCTAATAAATATGTATTTCTTTTGAGTTTGGTCTTGTCTTACAATTTCTTCTTCTTCTTCTTCTTTTTTTTTCTATTTTTTTTCGATGTAATTAGGGTTTGTAATCAAGGGACACTTGCACGAGAAGGTAAAACAAGTTATAATGATTAAGTTCATAGTACATAGATTTATTGTTTGCAAAAATGACAAAAACAAAGCTCAATCCACATATACAAGATGTAAAATGTCATAACTGTCCCCGTTACTGATATACATTTGATACATCTGATACACACCCAATACATCAATATCCCTTGATACACCTGATATTCATTGATACATTTGATACTTCTTGATAACCTTTAGACCTTAGTACAATTGATGCACCATAGTACTCTTTGATACACCCGATATCATTTGATACACATTGATACACCTAATACTTATTGTTACACTTGATTATTCTTGATATACTTGATACCATTTAGGCCTTGATGCACTTAAATGTTTCACTGATAAGTTTGATACACTTGATGCACTGCTAATAAACTTGTTATGCTTCATTAGTACACAACAAATTTGATACGCTTGATGCAAGTGATATGTGATACACCTGATGTATTGCAGTTATATTTAATATTCTTCACTGATACACTTGATTGTTTAAATACACTTGATATGCTTGAAGTCCTACTTATACACTTGATACACTACTGAGATACATTTGTAAACTTGATAATGATTCACTTTTATTGATATGTTGATATGCTTTAATAATATATTGTTGATATACTTGATAATGATACAGTAAGTTATATCATTCATATACTTAATAATACTATAACGAACTGCATACAATTTGAAAAAATAAAAATCACGTAGTAAGTATATCAACCAACTAATACATATAATATAAGTACATCACA
>JBBPDI010000002.1:1065003-1081435 GCA_037974545.1 Cucumis variabilis
TATTCTAACTTAACCCAAGGCTAGTCAGAACCTATCAGTACATCAGTCGACAAACTAAATAATCATAACTTCCCTCTTAGTCTACAAGTACACAACCATACCGTCTCCTCAGTTTAAATGAACACAACCATAACAATATATCACACATTCAGTCTAAACAAAATACACCATTTCAAATCTATCCCCTATAAGAAACATCAACGAGTTTCAATCAATTAACATCCAGATGCGCATATATACATATCTAGTCAGCCACAACATGCTCTCAATACTAAGTCCACATCAATCCATACAAAATATATATGTTTTCTCAGTCAAACACAACATAAAATAAACATTAAGTCCACATCCAAAAGTATAAATCACAACTGTCATCCTCATTCAGTCCAGATAGAACAATACAACTCCAATTCGTATGTGAGTCCAGTAGAAAGCCCCTTACCTTAACGTTTGGTAAGCTCCTTAACCAAACTAGAATTCACGAAAACCAACCTAAACATCAAGATGAAAATCAATAATTTTCCCAACACAACAACCACTTAAAATTAACTCAATGTGAACATTCACAACTTACCCAATGCTAACGAATCAAGTTCCAACCAAAACCAATATTTGTCGTGGACCCAAAGACAATCAAGCGTTACCCTCAACCTAAGATTGAACAACCAATTAGTCCAACCATAATACTCGAATTTGTTTTGGAAACCATTTCGACTCACTTCACTTTTTAACAATATGATTTTAACTATTCTCAATAAGGATAGAGACGGAGATCGAAGAAACTCATGCACAATTGGGAGGAATCCGTGTGGCTGTGAGGATACGTACATGCTGCCTCATGCTCGGACAACGAACTGATGCGATGACTGGGCTTTGTGATGGGAAATCGACACGGACGGAAGAGCGAAGACCAGGCTTCATGAATGAAGACTGTCGTGGATCTGGGCAGTCACGATGGTGCAAACGGTTCGGGTTATTACAGTGTGGAGGCATCTGGCAAAGAGGGAGCACGCACAACAGCATTTTATAGATTGGAGCAGAAACTACCATCATGATGCAGGGACAGTTTTGCGTGCGATGGACAAGGGACGGAGATGAAGAAGAGATGCGTGATAGCGGCAGATTGAAATCGTTGTTGACCGACAGCAGTTGTAGGTGAGTGGCGGCAGATGGAAAAATGGATGGGAGGCAGCGGCCGACTGTGGCTAAGGCTGAAAAGAAGGAGAAAGTGTTAGGGGGGCTGGCGTGGG
The DNA here is from genome assembly GCA_037974545.1 of Cucumis variabilis. Lineage (NCBI taxonomy): Eukaryota > Viridiplantae > Streptophyta > Magnoliopsida > Cucurbitales > Cucurbitaceae > Cucumis > Cucumis variabilis. The sequence continues at coordinate 1,066,254 of JBBPDI010000002.1, forward strand.
GAGGAAGAAAGGGGGAAATTTTGTGATTTCTTTTCTTTTTTTTTTAACAATATAATAATAATAATAATAATAATGATAATAATAATAAATTATTATTTTTATTATTAGTAGTACCTTTCCAAATTCCTTTTTCCTCCTTTAATCCTCTTTTTCTTATTAAATGAATTTCTCTTCCAAACTAAATGTAATAAAATAACATCTAACAATTTAAAAAGAAAACTTTAAATAATAAGGCAATTTGATTAAAAATAAAATACCTCAAAATTCGGGGTGTTACATTCTTCCCTCCTTAAGAAACTTTCGTCCTCGAAAGTTCTAATCCTCAAACAACTCTGGGTAACGAGTTCTCATATCATCTTCCCGCTTCCATGTTGCCTCTTCAACTCGGTGATTTTGCCATAAAATCTTTACTAATAAAATTTCTCTATTACGAAACATTTTCACCTCTCTAGCCAGGATCTCAACTGGTTGCTCCACATAACTCAAATTCTCATCAATCTCTAATGGTTCATAATCCACTACATGAGATGGATCTGCTACATATTTCCTCAACATCGAAACATGGAAAACATTATGAACTGCAGAGAGAGATGGGGGCAATGCCAAACGATATGCCACAAGTCCAATTCTTTCTAAAATCTTAAATGGTCCAACGAAACGAGGACTCGACTTCCCTTTCTTTTCAAAATGCATAACACCCTTCATAGGTACTACCTTCAAGAACACCTTATCTCCCACATCAAACTCAATATCTTTTTGCCTCACATTTGCACAACTTTTCTGTCTACTCTGTGATGTTAGTATACGTGCTCTAATCTTCTGAATAGCCTCATTAGTAGACTGAACTAACTAAGGACCCATCAACCTCTGTTCACCAACCTTACTCCAACAAACAGGGGTCCTACAACATTTACCATACAATGTCTCAAACGGTGCCATATCAATAGTAGCTTGAAAGCTGTTATTATAGGCAAACTCCATCAAATGTAAGTGAGAGTCTCAACTACATGGAAACTCTAACGCACAAGCTCGTAGAATATCCACTAAAACTTGGATTTATAATAACCTCCCATCCATTTTTCAACAACCTGGATTTATAAAATCCATTTTTCAGGCGTTAGAGGTTGTTATTTTAGGCTCTAAATTAGTTGGGAGCTCGTGTGAAGCTAGGACAAACTTGAAGAACAAGTCTTTAAAAAGCTAAGACCAACCAAAGAGTTCAAAGAAATCAAGGTTAGTAAGACAAGAGTTTTCTTGAGAAGAAAAAAGAAAAGGGATAAGAAGTTGAACAAGTGTTTTTAGTTGGAACCCAAAATTTACTTGAGTTTACTTTTTATTTTCGGGAAAGAGGAAATAAGGTAAATCTATAAACCAAGAACCTAGTCAAAAGTTGTGAGTGGCTAAAATGAATTTCTAATTTTGATTTAAGAATTTATGTTTTAAAACATGCTTTGAGTTTAAGCATTTGAATATGCAAGATTTATGAGAAAGCATGATTAAGTTAAAGTTTTAAAGTGTTCAATTTGAGAAATGTTTCTTAAAACATGAGATTTATGAGAATGTGTTCGAATGCTAAGTCTATGTAAATATTTTAGCAAAGAGATTATTTAAAGCTAAGCTAATTTTGAGACTTACTTAATGCAAGAGTTTTTCATAAGCATGCTAACTTAAGTAAGTTAAAGTTTTAGTAAGAGATTTCTGAATATGCTCAAGTCTATATCGAGATGTCTTGATCTGATAACAACCCTACATGGGAGATTCTCCTCTGCATAGAGGTCGTGTGATAAGGGTATCCAACAAATGTCTAGAGTGTTCATCACATAAACTAGGTAAGAGATGAGGGCCTTTACGGATGCCTAGATTTTCCATCTCATGATAGCTATAGCGCGAGATAGGGTGCTAATAGTTCCTAGAGTTTCATCTCGCAGGTATTGTATTGAGGGATAGGGCTTCCATGTGCAGAGTTTCATCCTATAGATACAAACAGTTCAAAGTATAGCAAGCAAGAAAGAAAAGTGAAAGTTAAAAGCTAAGTTTTGAAAGAAAATGGGCTTTGCTAAGTTTATGCATATTTTTCTCAATTTTTCATTATCATGATTGTTTTAAAAGTATTCACTCATGGGGTTTATAGCTCATCCCTTCAATGTTTAATTCCCTTGTAGGTAGAGATCGTGGTTTTGATGCATATTAAAGCATCTGCCTACTCTATTAGAAGTTCAATTAGATTTTTTTACGACTCATTCCATGCATGTATGATAATTTGTAATTAAACTAACAGAACACTTGATTGTCATTGTCTGTAATAAACTAGTGTAAGGGTTGAGATTGTTGAGTTTTGCTTTGGTTTTACTTTAGTTGGAATCTCCGAATTTTATTTTGTCAAAATAAGATTGTTGACCAAGTTGTTCAAGGGTTGGGTAAACCTGAAGATGTTTTGTAAAATATTTAAATTACTGTTTTAAAGTTAAACTTTTCTTTTCGCATTTTATGTCTATGTTTAAAGGAAAAGAGATAGATAAGAGCAATAGATTAAGTTGAGTCGACAGGTGTCGTTAGAAGAAGAACAATGTTGGTTGGCTTAGCCCATATCTCAGGCCTAATGAGGAGGTGCTCTAAGATGTGGTGTGACACGCCATGCACAAAGCACGTGGTCTCACACCTTACTCTGCATATGTCCTTGTTTGGTACGTGAGACGTGGCATGACTTGAGTATCTTTAACATGTTAACCACCAAAGACACTCAATATTAAGATCCCTAAGCTTTGCTTAATTGTCCGACCTTATTCTTCGTCTAATTCTATAAAAACTATTTAGGCGACAAAAATATGTTAACACAAAATGTAATCAAAACAATCTTTATTAAACTTTAGCTAAGCGTTTTACAATGCTTAATACAAATTACATAAGTACAACACTTTTAACTTAAAAGTAAAACGTCAGGCAGCTTTTCATCGCATGTCTCACCCTTTTCTTACTTGGCCTTAACGCCTGAAGTCTAGAAAATAAACTTTAAAGCGTAAGTTTATAGACTTAGTGAGATTTTAGAAACCATTTTCGCTAAATACCTTTCATAAACATCATTTCGTCAAAAAACCAATCATTTCGCATAAACACATCTTTTTGCAATAACATAACATTTTGCTTAATAATCATATAAGTTCAATATTTTACATAAACACACATTAGTCAACAATCGTGCCTTTCACCAAGGATCCTGAATCATTCTCTATACTAGGTCTCATTACTTCTCATTTAAACTACTGTAACAACAACATTCAAGAATATAAAAAATTTTCCTTTTTGCTCTGGTCGAAGCGCAATGCACACTTTTATACATTGTCCCGCCTCATAGGCTAAAGAACAAAAGAATAAAATAGCGAATCGCAGAGGAACTCGCGCAAAAACTAAGTTATAAAACCACACCAGAATGCGAGAAGAGGTTTGCTACAATACAAAAGTGGTAGATTTAGTGATGTGACTTGATGACAGAGGCAACTTTCTATGCTGATAAGCTCAGAAGATTAGATTTTCCATCTAAATTTGCCTATAAAAGAGAACTCCATCCTTACCAAGAGAGAGCGATGTCTGAATGGACCGTCATCCATACACCTGAAGAGTTAGGTAAAGTCCTAGAGAGTTGGTGGCAAGGAATAGTCTTTCCACCATCTATAAGCACTTCTTCATCTTCTCTAGTCAGGCTATAGAGTGAAAGCTTGTAGTCTGAGTGAACAAGATCTCATTCTCCCATCTTTCCTTTACTTGTAATATCATTTCTATTCTTTCCATTTTCATATTTCTTACATTGTATGTGTTCATATTGTACAGTGGCCAAAGGCCTACATTCTATAATCCAATGTATATTTATACCTTTTTAATCCATTTATGTCTCTACGGTTCATATTTTCTTGTGTTATTCGTAGTTTAGATTTATAATAAGTTTTTTTATAAGAAGTTTTACTTATAATTTTTATCGCGTTAGCTGGGTTATTTTTATCACTTGGCCAGTTAATATCGCCAACTACGCAAAATAGCAAGTAGAAAGGGTATGACTAACGCACATTAAGAGGAGTTTGGAGACAAACTCCACTTTGGCAAGATAACTTCCATCATTTGTGTTCCGACAGAAGAACAAGTGTGGGTATTATACGCTGAAAGGTTGTCACCCTTAAACGCAAAGCTCTACAATTTGTATAAGTAAATTCTTTTAGATATACCTTGTTTAGCTAGGCATAATCATTTGGATCCAAAATGAGACCAAGTGTGGCATTTAAAGACTCTAAGAGGAGCTCGCCTTAATCATAAGCTAGTTAAATAAGTCATATCGCATCAAGGCTTTCATATACTTTATTCCTCTGGTAGCACTAGACATTCCTTCACCCCATTCTTCAATACAAGTTAATTTATTCTTAAACCCCATTCTCACAACCACCTTCATCAAATTATCTTTATGGAGTTCTCTAGTGTGTATAAGTAGATATAGGGTAAACCTACACTCTCCCATACTGTATAGCTATTATTTTGTACCGCTTGATTGATAAGTAGACTCTAGAACTAAGCTTTGATATCAATTCCCTGTATTTGACCCTAGATCATCTAGGAAAATCTATTGTTTCGCTTACATTTGGGTAAGCAATAGAAAAACTTGTACACAATGAGGAGTTAAAAGTACATGATGGAGAGATCTTTATCGAGCATTTTGCATATAATGATCCATATGAATGACACAACATATAGAATGAAACATCAACATAGGCAAGAGCACTATTTTCCAAGCCTCTAAATCTTTGTTTCTTAAAAGTAGATATGCACGACACTGCATTTTACCTTCTCCCTAAGTCCGTGGATTCACCCAACTAAGTCAAATTATAGGCACTATTGAGCAGGATTGACTCTAAAGCAATTAAAATAACAAGCAATAGTCTAATGATTTGAACACCTTTTCACAAATATTGATACACTTGAAACATGGTTGGGAACATAATAAAACATACTTAAACATAGTATAAGCTATACTCAGAAATCTCTTTAAAAACATATATGTTGAAATCATCATTTCAAACCATCAAAAAATTTATAAGAAAATTGGAGATCATTTAAATACTTTGAAGAAAACACTCACAACTCTTTAAGAACTAAACCCAAAAATTCCTTCTCTTCTTTCTCTTCTTGCATAGACACTTTGGTAGCACTTCAACCCTTAAGTTTTTCTCTTCACAGTAACCATATTCAAAATCTGACTAAAGACCTCTATTTATACTACTTCCTAAGCAAGCTTAGTCACCCTTAAACTCTTGTTAGCTCGTCAACTCCTACTCTTAGTGGTGCACGTGTAAGATTAAGGTTTAACTTAATCGCTACACATGGCCTATTAAAATACTTCAAAAATTTCTGGGGAGCTTCTTTACTCTTTTTCGCCTAGTCTTCCATCTCCTGAAACACCTTAATCGCATAATTCTTCCCCTGTGAATTACTTCAATCCCCTACTTTTATCACGTAGTCTCGCTTGAGAACACTTAGTGAAAAATTCAGCCTCTCTAGTTACGGGTCTCACATGCAGTGTGCTAAGGTGCATGAGGTTAGCAAGCAACCTAAGGCCCTTGCTGGCGTGCCAGGCCTTTTGCCCATGCCTACGCTCCAGCCTATGTCAAAACGCAATGTCAATCTATTTTGGATATTTTTGTAATTTCTAAGTATAGTTTTGATATTTTCTTGGTCAAAAGAATTAAATTTGAATTAATTAACATTATTTTAGGTCAAGAAAAATCAAACAAATCTATAGGCCAAGGATCTATTATGTATTTATGAGTGACCAAATGACTATTTAAAGTTGTTTCTAACCGTGTTTTACTAGCTGATATTAAAGAATACTTTGAGATAAATGTTTGAGTTATACTAAATTATAATGAAATTTATAAATCATATATTTAAGGTGTTTAATCTACTTTGTGTTATCTAATTTACGAATTATTTCTAAAACATGTGATTTATTTAAAGTATTTGATAAAACATGAATTACTAAGGTATATTTTGGCCAACAAAAGGAAATGAGTTTGTAAAAGTCTATCAAGGCATGATTTATGGTTTATGGTTCATGGTCTGAGATTGCTTATTAAAAAAAAAAAAAGTTAATGTATTGAGACATTGATTCAAAGCTTATAACTTTACACATTTTTGCCTAATCCATGTCATCTCAATAGCTCTATGGGGTAGGATATTAGGCTCTAAGGAATTTGAGTTAAAGACACTTATCTCCGAGGAAAAGAGGTTAGGACGTCTATCTCTAAGGTAAAGTTGGGGATACCTATCTTTAAGGTTAGGGTTGGGTATCGAATTGGCTCAACCATCTCCTGAGGAGTAGAGTCCTGGGTTCTAGGTGAGGAAAAACCAGTATTTAAGAAGTTGTCTTCTAAATGTTTACTAAGTTTATGTATTAAAAATATTTTTTATGGTTATTGACTAGATGTTTCTGAAATGTTGTTTTAAAAACCTAGTTACTCACTAGGCTCTTTTAGCTCACATTTTTCAAATTATTTTCCCACTTTCAGGTAGAGTTCCCGAAGCATGACGCACTGTTGTCTATCTACTAAGGGTCCCTTTTTTTTGTATGTTTTCTAGTTTTGAATTTGCATACAATATTGTCGTGTATACTTATAATAATAAAGACTTAGAGTTAGTTGCACATGGAGTTTGTATTTAAGATAAATCAGTGTTGGGCTAAATGTTTGTATAAAACTTATTTCAAGTTTGATAATAAATGGGTTGTACATAAGTTTTCATCTACATATAAGTTATGTTATTTGCTTTTGCATGTGTTTCATATAACGATTAAAGGTTAAGGGTCAGTTGGTGTCATTGAGAAGAGAACGATATCAGTTAACTTCACATTATTTCTCAGATTGAGAGATAGTGGTCTAGAAGCGGGTGTAACAAAGCATTCATTATGACTAGGTGACGTGAGAAAGGAAAGTACACATAATAAAGCTAGGTGATGTGCTAAGATAGCACGAGAAGGAAAGTATGGAATACGCTTTGAGTTGGGAAAGGAAGAGCCAAGCAAAAAATGGAAGTTGAGAAGGGTGGCAGCAAACACTTAACCATTAATCAGGTGTTAAACCTGAATAATTAGTTAGCTAAACACGTATTAAGTTTAAGTTAAACATGATTAGAGGGAATATTAAACCTATATGTGTAAAGTACTTAGTATAAATAGGCCTATTGAGTTTAAAGGGAGTATAAGGATGTTCTAAGAGTTGAAGTTCTGCTAAAAAGACACCATGTGAGGAGAAAAAGAAGGGGATTAAGAAGGGGGTTAGGAGGAAATGTTATTTGCGAGTGACCCATCCAAAGAGAAGAGTAGAGATTTCTAAAGCTTTTTTTTTCAATGTCATATTATGTTATGTGTAGTATGATGCATGTATAAACTTGTTTACTATTTATAAGAAAAGCATGACTTTTCGACACTATGTTTCCAAGTTAAAGTTTTCATTTTACGTTGCTTGATTGGAATATATGTATGCAAGTAAACCATTAACTTTATTCCTATCATGAGCTAGCTAGTATGTGCACATAAGAGTCAAGGCAATTATATGTTGAGTGGTCCGCATGGTAAGGAGGTGGCCAAATGCGTTGATAAGTCCACTATCGAGCTGACCACCTCAACAACTGGAATTGAACATGTATCTCCAAGGATGTTGATGATGAAATGAGGTGTCACAATAGTCTATGCGTGGAGATGTTTAATGACCAGGCGAAAGGGACAAGTAAAGGCTAATGTGGTGTCATTGCTTTAGTGCATAACGAGTTGTTGTGAGATTGATCTAGTAAAATGAATTTGTGCATGTACTTGTATTACCCAAAGGTTTTTCTAAAATGTCACTCACTAAGCTTTTGGCTTGCATTTTAAGTTCTTCTTCCCTAAGCAAGCAAAGCAAGAAGGCTGCTTGGAGAAGGTGAAACGTTGTATTGTGCTGGGCATTAGGATTCGTGCAAGGCGTTGGAGTTTAAGTCTGCAAGCTTTAAGTTCTAAAAGCATTGCCTTGTAATTGTACTAAGTTCATTTAAGAAGAAATAAAGTTGTTGAATTTTCTCAAGTTTAAGATTGTTGCATTCAGAAGTGTTGTACATTCATATCACAGAGCACGCTCTTAAGGTCAATCAAAGTTCAAGTTTAAGTAAAAGTCTAAGTTTTGGCGTTTTGGCGCTTCACTTAGAGGCATTGGAGCTGCCTAAGTCACGTCTACACCTAAAACTCGAGGGAAGGACGCGTTTTGGGTGGAAGCATGACACTATCTCCCTATTATCCACGTACCCAACCTTACACCTGAAATAAGAAGCTTATTAGACTAAGGAAAATATTATGTGAATAGGAGTTCATATTTAGCTCAGGATTAAGATTAAATTATCTATATCATCAATAAAAAAAATAGTCAATTTTATATAGTAAACGATGTTATAACATAAAAGTGAATATTTCATGGTTCTAGTCTTATGTAAACTCTTTACATAAGATACCCCCACTTCCATGTCTCTACATGAATGATTTAGGATTAAATCGTTTTTACTAACTACAAAGTGGCCCACATCCATATTCTTTCTAAAATAAGGTGTCTAACCTTACTCATATACTATAGACCATTTAGGCTATATACTCGAACTTGATATGTTTATGTCTGTAGATAAAGTTCAAGTCCACACAAGGACCTTAGTTTATTGAATCCAAAGATTATAGTATTCATTGCCGCAAATAAGTCCTCAATAACAAATTTATTAAACAAAATATGATTTTAAATTATAAACTACGAGTTTTAGGACATAAATTTCAACATAAACAAAGATTGTTTAGATTTATTAATTGATTGTTGAGGTAACACAATCAATCTTTTATGTTATCTCAACAATTGCATGGTTAATTTAAATAATCGTTTATGAAAATTAAACATTGTTTAAAAGAACCACTTACATCTTTTATCACCCACATGTTATTTTCAAGTGTTTAGTATAGAACATGTAGACAATTGTCCATTATTCATGTTTGGTCTTTGAATTTCTCCTCCACATCAAGCATGCTTTCTAAAACATGTTATCCACTGGCCATAGAGGGTCATGCTCATCATGCTCAGCTATCCACCTTCGTTTAACCTCAAGAACTAGAACAACAAGTGAGGTTATAACTCTGGTAGACGATTTTAGTATTTTTTACCTTTTTACGTCTTTCAACCACCATTACTGGCTTTTCACCAACTTTCACCACCCTTTTAACCTCCTCTGTCGCTTTGTCCTCAGAGGATTTAATCTTCTTTAACTCATCGAGTGAGAATTTTTTCAAGTTTTTTCCCCTTACGTTGTTGTGGAGGTTTATTGTTGTCTTACAATCAATTGACAACTGATTAGTGACTTATAAAAAAATGTTACAAAAATTGGATTGGCAAGTTTTTTCTTCTACGCTAGATACTTTTTAGGTTAGTTTTTCATTCATTAATGTAGGTAAGTCAGTTTATCCTGCACAACAACCATCTTCTCAACAAAATTCAAGTTAAGGCTTTAGATATTGAAGGATTGTTCATGAACTATTGGGTCTCCACAACTATTTGTTCCTTATGTCAAAATTTTCTTAATTCAGTTGTGGTTTAGTTACCAAAATAGTATATTTGGTTGAATTAAAGGGAGATCTTCATTGACAATATGGGAATCATTCATGATATTTTCCATTTCAGCCATTATTTCTTCATGTATGCTCGACGAATCTAGAGTTGAAATCAAAATAGAAAATTTTTAATATAAACCTCAAGAAATGTTTGAACCATGAGTTTCATGTCAATCAATTCTTGTCGTTGCCTACTAGCGTGGCAACCATCTAACAAAAATGTGTGTCAAGTTCGTCATGTCCTTTTGAGCTTCAACCAATTCATCCTAAATTTTATTGTAGGATCGTGAATGCTTATGTCTTCTTGAGGACTTTAAATGTTTGTTTAAAGATTCAACATGTACATGTTTTCTCCCTTCTTACATGGTTATGTTGAGCTAATGGTTGTGAAGTTCAAGGAGATTGGGATGATTGAACTGCCTCAGTATATCCAGTCTTATGATTATGTGGTGATTGAGGAACTTCAGGATGTGAGCTTGTGGTTGAGATATGTGCATCCCCTTTGTCTCCTTTAAACAAAGTGTAACTATACATGCACTAGATGAATCGTTCAATGTACAAGACGTACTAAGAAAGAAACTAAAACTCTCTAGCAGATAGGCAGCGACAAGTCAAGCTTCAAGACCACGATCTTTATCTAAAAAGTGAGAAAATATTTTAAAATCAGGAGCTAAAGCTCAGTGAGTGACTATATTTAAAACAAATTGTGCTTATAAATATGTAAATAATAAACTTAGCAAAACAATAAAACAATTTCTCAAACTCTTCCCTTCTCTATTTATACCCTAGATCTATTTATAACTATAAAGATGGAAAACTCGGCATCAAGAGTGCCCTCATCTTGATACAACTGCTCTAAGATGGGTAACTAGGCATCTAGGAGGCTCCTATCACTCGTATCTACAATGAAAAATTGGACATCTACCGAGTGCGTTAATCACAATCCTTTGTGATCAACATGAAACTCCTTTGTAGGGTTACTATAATTCTTTGGATATCTTTGATATGGAATAAAGCATGCTTTCAAATCTAAAGCTTTAAAATTTTAACTTAAACTAGAAACAACAGGTTCAAATAAATCTCTTGCATAAAGCAAATTTCTATTCATAAAAGCATGCTTGCTAAACCATTCTCATAAATCTCATAAAGCTTAGATCATGTTTTGCTTTAATCTTAAGCTTAACAAGAACATAATAAATTCAATAAACTCAAGTTATTGTTTATAACCAGTTCTCAAGCTAAAACTTAAAACTCTTTCTTGGCTAACTTTCATGCTTTGGAAATAACTTTTTAAAACCAGTATACAAAATATACACATTACTCAAAGCATACTCAAATCGTTTAGCTAGTAAATCATGTTTAAAATTAATATTTAAACAACTCTTTTTCATGCACAAATTGAAGCTAGAAGTCTTAGGTTTATAGATTTGTCCAATCCCTTCTTGATATGTAAATCAAACCATATTTGGATAGTATAACCTCCTAATCTACTAGATTCACTTTTTGTGACAGGCAAATAATCAAGATCAAAGGTCATCTTCAACCTTTAGCCTTAAAACAAATTTTAGAGTTCGGCTAACTTTTCGATAGCACTCCAGTGACCCTAAAAACCTCAGTTATAGCCAAAATTAATCAAATTAACCTATGTAAACCTCTTACCATAATATGAACAAGTTTACCTCAATGTTTGGGCATCCAAAACTATTACACCCCACCCTACACGCATCTTGAAACTCGTTATACGGTACATGAGGCGACTTGAGCATCCTTGACGTCTCAAGTGAAATGTCGGAATATTCAACTTAACTTATTACTCTTAAGCTTAATCGCCTAATTCCAATTCAATTCTTTTAAAATACTTAAGCGTTCAAAATTAGGCGACAAGAAATACATAACGCAGCGTTTAAAGTTAAACAACTTCTTTATTAACGCATCATTATACAATCTACAATACAATTTACATGCTCTTTAAGTACATTAATTATAACCAAAATCTTAAAACGCATTGATTAACTTTAATGTGTGGTAGCTCGTGCTCCTTATCCCAACCTTGGCCTTAATGCCCGATATCACACCCCATCCTAGAGCACCTCCTCACTAGACCTGAGATATGGCGTAAAGTCAACCGACATCATTCATATTCTAACAATGTCGTTAACCCTACTTAACCTATAACTCTTAGCTAGCTCTAATCAGATAAACTCAGCACAAGATTCGGAAAGAAAAGTCTAATTTGAAAACAATCATTTAAAACTTTTACAAAAACATCTTCAATTTTACCCAACCTTTGGATAACCTGCTCAACAGTTTTATATTGACATAAAAGAGGTTCAAAGTCCCAACTAGACAACACTATTTCAAAAAATCAAGCAAACTCTTATACTAGCCTATTATAGACCTCAACAACTAATTCTTCTACTAGTTTAATTACGAAATGATCATGCATGGAATGAGTTGTACAAAATCTAATCAACTTCTAACATAGTTGGTGGATGCTTTAACAAGCATCGAGACCATGATCTCTACCTGTAAAATAATTAAACATTGAAAGGATAAGTTATAAAGCCCCATGAGTGATAACTTTTAAAACAAAGCATGATAATGGAAACTTTGAGCAAAACATACGTAAACTTAGCAAAGCGCATTTTCTTTTCAAAAATTAGCTTTTAACCTTCTTTTTTCCTTCTTTCTTGCTTATCTTGAACTCTTTATATCTATGAGACAAAACTCTAGGCATGGAAGACTTATCCCTCAATACAATATAGGCGAGATGAAACTCTAGACGCCAATAGCACCCCATCTCACTATAACTAACATGGGATGGAAAACCTAGGTGTCTGTAGAGGCCCTCATCTCTTACCTAATCTATGTGATGGAAACTCTAGGCATCTACTAGATACCCTCATCACACGCCCTCTGTACACAAGATAATCTCACCCGTAGGGTTGCTAACAAATTAAGACATCTCGGTATAGACTTAAACATATCCAGAAATCCCATGCTAAAACTTTAACTTACTTAAGTTAGCATGCTTATGGAAAACTCTTGCATTAAGCAAGTCTCAAATCTAGCTTTGCTTTAAATAATTTCTTTGCACAAAATTTATAGACACTTAGCATTGAACACATACTCATAATCTTATGTATTAAGAAATATTTCTTAATTCGAACGCTTTGAGACTTTAACTAAACCATGCTTTCTCATAATTCTTTTATAAACTTGAAATTCATGCTTTATAAATAATTTACTAAATCTGGCATATTTAAACGATTAACTTAAAGCATGCTTTAAAAAATAAACTCTTAAGTCAAGCTTAAAAATTCATTTAAAAATCATTTTAGTCACTCACAACTTTTGGCTAGGTTCTTGGCTTATAGATTTGTCCCATTTCCTCTTGTCCTGAAAATAATAAGAAAACTCGTGTAAGTCTTAGGTTTCAACTAAAGAAAACTTCTTCAACTTCTCACATTTTTTCCTTTTTCACTCAAGAAAACTCTTTTCTTACCAACCTTGATCTTTCTTGAACTCTTTGGGTGGTATTAGCTTCCTCAAGACCTGATTTTCAAGTTTGCCCTAGCTCCTAACTGACATTAGAGCATAAAACAACAAGCCCTAGCTTAGCAAACTTGCTCTTATGTTTTCTTAAACAAAGAAGAGGAAGCCTTAACTTACTTGGATCTAAACCTACACATTCCACATCTTTTTTCTTAGCTTGATCTCACTAAACACTATAACTCTTGAATAGCTTCTTGACCGGACACCCAAATTGAAGCTTGTTCGAACTACTATCTTGCTTTGGCTTCAACTCTTGCAAGGAACTTCAACTTCTTTCAAGCTCTTCTCTCTACTGGGTCTTGGAGTGAAAATTGGTGAGAAATGAGAATCTTTCAAACTTAAAGAGAAGTTTTATGTCTAAAAAATGCTTACAGCATGCGAGAAATGAATTTTTTGGAAGTCTGTCACGTATTTTCTTTAAGTGATATCGACTGAGATTGACCCACGAGATCCACCGAGAATCCTAATTACACTTTCTCTCGCTTTTAATCTCGACCAAACACGACCTAAGATGGCTCAAAATTTTCTCTCTTCCTTTTCTATCTTTCAATCTCAAGCTGCTAGAGCCCCGAGATGCACCAAGACTCTTTGCCTTTTCTATCTTTTGATCTTGGGATACCATAACCCCAAGATGCACCGAAATTTGCTCTCTACCTTTCCTGTGTTTTGATCTTGGGCTGCCACAATCATGAGATGATCCATTATTTACATTCTTCCTTTCTCTTGATTGAGCAAGATCAAGATTCTACACTTCTGCCCCAATAGCCCTATTTAGACTCACTTGACTTTGCTTTCCAAAACACCACTGTGACTTCTTAAGTTCCTCAAACTTGACCCAAAACTTCTGAGCAAAATTTTTTAACATTATAGATCACAATAGATGATGGAGATAGATTGTGATAGATGGAGATAGATTTGGTTGTGGAACCAAAATATTGAGCAACAACTAGAGTGCCGAAAATTTATTTTTTTGAAGATTGATGAGAATGAAAGGTGAAGAACAAGATGAAGAAGAATGTTGGAAGTTTTATTGAAGAAGATACAAGGAAATAAATGATTTATAAAGAGGATGTACGACAAAAATGATGTGAAAAAGACGAAGGATTGTAAATAAGAGGAAAAGTCTGAACAAGTGCCTTCTTCTTTTATAACACGTTGATCGTATGTACATATGCAACGATCGTTGATGTACTCTACACCATTGTTTATATGTGTTGGGACAAATATTAACTCATTTAAAGATAGCCTATTCTCAATCTTTATCATGCATATTTTCACTATTTTTATATTTTTATACAGAATATGAAAGTAGACTTCAATACAAACCCAACCACACAAAAATCACTTAAATCGGAGTTCAAACGAAGGAGAACGAGCAAATTAAACATAAGGGGCATTTTGGTAAATATCAAAGAAGATTGACACATGTCAACCCCTCAGTCGCGCACTCTCAGCATTGAAGTCGCGGGTTCGAAACTCACCAGACGCTTTTTTAATCCGAATTACTTAAGGCGAAAACGACGTCGTTTTGAGGCCTTCACGTGCGTCCCCGAAGTCACGAGTTCGAATCTTCCTTCACGCAAAACATTTACCACATATTTTCTCATCAATCCGTGTCTTCAACGATCGACGGCTCTTCGAGTGCCACGTGGCAAGATCTAGCGCACGCGCTCCTCAGCCACGCGAGTTCGAATCCCAACCGGTGTAAATGATTTCTTTTTTAATTTTTTTCAATGGCATTTTCGTAATTAACGTCTAAACTTTCGAAATTACTCCAATTTTCATGGCCCATTTCCTCCATTTCTCCCTATAAATACCCCAATTAACCCCTAAATTCATATTCAATTTCAATCCAATTCATTATTCCCCCCTCCACTCTATAATTTTTTATCTTCAACAATTTTTCTAGAATTATTGAAGATGGAAGGCTAAACTTTTGAGGTAATTTGGGCTTAGGTAATTCCAATCTTTGAGAATTTGATTA
>JBBPDI010000002.1:1096351-1110540 GCA_037974545.1 Cucumis variabilis
CTGATCGCATGGACTTGATTAACTGTGTGTACATTTAATCAAGTATTTTCTTTGACAGCGCGATGGTGAAAATGAAGTTGGTGGGTCACAGATTATCAATGCTCTCCAGGACATCTTTGAGATTATCACGCAAGCTGTCATGGCTAATGGCTCTCAGTAAGTCTTTTGAAGTATAAGTACACTTAAACATTAAAACACTGTCTTCTAATGAAGTTTGTTTGATATTCTTGTATGTATATAACCCTATTTCCAATGAAAGAATTCTTGAAGCAGATGAAGACCCAAATGATAACTATGATGGAAAGAAGGGGCAGATGTTTGAGAATATACATAGAACTTACACGAAACAAAACATGGATAGGATTGGGCATACTATTGCTATTCATAATGGAAAGGACCATTTGCCTGTTTAGATCGCTTGGTAGGTCATAAATTGGGAGAATTCGTACCCACTCCCAATTTCTGGGGACATGTGAAAAATGATAATAGATCTCCTCGTTAATTAATATTACGAAAAAAAGAAGTGAATAATGAATATAGATACCTATCATTCATTACTAAGTGGTAAACCTTATGACAAAGAAGAGAAGAAAATCAATATGAAGTATACGCTTTAGGTCAACATATATGCATGTCCCCTCACAAAGCACAAAGAGCAATTGATCAGATTTGTGGATGTTCCTATAAAGAAACAATGATGATACTCGAACTCATTTCTTATCAAACATGTTATGCAATTTTAAAATTGGTTTATTCGGCAGCAGCAAATGCTAGTCACTATATGAGTTTCAACGAAATAGAGAAATAGATTTAGTGTCTGTTTGTATTAGCTCAAGAAAAAAATGTTTTCCAAGAAACTAATTTCTTGTTTAAACTCATTTTTGTTAATATTGTTTAAAATACACTTAAATTTTTTTTTAAGTGACTTCCAAACACTATTTTTTTTCTTCAAAATAACTTATTTTTAAAATTAAACATTTCAAAATATAATTTAAACACCATTAGTTATTAGTAAAGCAGAAGTCAATCAAGTTACTGTTGTGTATAAATTAAAATCTTGAGCTCATGGGTGAAGTTATCCCATAAAACGATCCACTTGTTCTACGGCTATTGTATTGAAAAATACATCTATGAATGAAGAAGAGTTTAAAAGATACCAATACATCATAAACAAACCCGGTGAGTTGATAACTAAAAAAAGGTACACAAATATGACATGTATAATAATAGAGGATTATGGGACAAAATAAATCCACTTGTTTTTAGACTTGTGCAACCTAAGGGCATCATTCTCTGTGGTTTATACATCCCAAAAAATATTCTAAAGGTTTACAAGAAGATAAAAAAATACGAGATTGTATTCGGAATTATGTAAAAAAAAACATGAGAAGATTTTGTAGTGTTGAAGGAATTGCACGTACTGAGATTAAAAAAAGAATTAATCTTATTCAAGTGATAATCTTTATGGGATAATCAAAGTTATTAATAGAAGGTGGGTCTTGAAAAATCAAAGAATTACGTATAAATGTACAAAAAGAATTAAATTCTAGGAACCTAAAACTTAACATTGCTATTACAAGAATAGGAAATCCTTCTGTACAAGAATAGGAAATCCTTATGGACACCTTAATGTCCTGGCATAATTTATAGCCAGACAAATAAAGAATAAAGTTTCATTTTGGAAAGCAATAAAAAAAAAAAGCTATTGAATTAACTGAATATGTGTGTTCAAAGGGAATTCAAGTACAAATTGTCGAACGTATAGATCAAAAATAAATTGAACGTGTCGAATGAATCAGAGTAGGATGGGTTCCCCTACAAACCATTTCGAGTTAAAATTGATTATTGTTGCTGTTCAATTCGAACTATCTATGGGGTATTAGGCATAAAAATTTGGATATTTGTAAACGAGCAATAATAAGCCCTTACTCAACTTGTGTTTACGTTTTATTCAATGATCGACCAAGAAATGGCAAATTAGTCTTTTTAGTTAAAATAAAAATGAGCAATTCTATAAGGTTAAATAAAAATGAACATAATCATTTGAGATAATTGATATGCCTGGTGTGCGACTCGTTAGTTTCTTTTAGATTCAGATTAAAACAAAAAACTAAAGAAGGATAAGCCGATACATCATTTGAACTAATAATTATAAAACTAATAACCAACTCATTGTTTCTCATTATTTTGATCTAAAAAACCAACCAGTCAAGATATGTTATATTGGCATATCATTGTAGCAACTAAATTCTTTTTTGCATAAGAAAAAAATCCGATTATGAGTTGTGAAGCAATAAAAGAATGCGGATAAATAGAAGGGTGAAAGAAAGAGAGAAAAAGAATACGAATGATATATGATTCTAATACGTAAGATGTAATGCCTATGGGTCATCTCATAAAAGGTAGTGTAGTAAAGTATTAAGACTAATGAATTCATAATTAGATGAATTTGTTTATAGAACAAAAAAGCCAAGAGCCCCGAGACAATAAAGACTAAGAAGATTTACTCAAAACAAATTTGATTACAGGCTCCATCGTAGAATTAACAGCTAACCATTAATCAAGAGGCGATGGAAACGGGGGAACACTACAAGAAAAAGGGAGATTTACGACATCTTGATGGACATCGGGAAATAGAACATTGGCAAATAAACCCAATATCGACGCCGGATATCCTGTGTCGGTGTAGGTTGTATTCTCTGACATGGTCATCCAAGGCGTTGGGCTATATCCGCCACATTACATATTTAAATTTTTCATTAAACCTTTCTCGACGCAATCATATCTGACGTCGGAAAAGGTTAAATATTTTACTTTATTATTAACAATCCCCAACGTTGGAGAGAGACGTCGGGGAAGGTTTGACACATTGATGCGACCATTGGATATACCCCAACACCATAGCAGAACACGTAAGCAAAAGGTTAAATAATTATATAAATATTAGCCTTTTTACAACGTCAACGTTGACGACATCGAAAAAAGGTTTAGGAAATTATATAATTATTATACTTTTCCTGATGCCATTAGTGGAACATCAACTTTTAGGTGTTTAAGCTGATGCTTTTTACCAGCATCAGCCTTTTCTTTCATTATTAGAACCCACGACAAAAGAGAAAAAGAGAAAGAGAACGAAAAAGAAGAAGAAGAAGGAAGCATCCGCCTGCCGCCCATCATTCGCCTCCCACTGTCATCTTCTCTCTCGTCCGTCCTCATGCTCCATCGTTGAAAACTTTCTTGGTATAAGATTTCTCCATTTTTTTATTTTTTAATTATGTAAATGTATGTATATATTGTTTAATGTATGTATTACACAAATGTAATTGTAATGTGTATTAATATTATGCTTAATTTCATTGTATGCTTAATGTATATATGTGTAATGTATTTGTTGAATAAGAAATTTTGAGACAAATCACAAATTGATCTCAATATTTATCAAATTAATGATGAAAAGTACAAGTAATTGAATTTGGCACTAATTAAAATGGACATGTGTCCCAAATTAAAAACTGAAGACATAAATTGGCCAATTCTGATAAGGCCACATATTTTCATCCTAACCGTTGGATCAAGTTAATTATTTTGGATCAATTAAATATTATTTACCTAGGCTAAGTTTAATTAAGCCCAAAAAATAATCTTAATTAAGCCCAAAGACTAAATATAACTCGAATCCATGTGGTTAAGCCCATGGGTTTGGTTCAAGGACCAACCAGACTCAAACCCATAAAGCCCACCAGAGAACTCTATAAATAGAGGAGTTCTCCTCATTTGTAAGGGGTGGTAAATTTTTTACTCCAGAAGGTCTAGAGAGAATTCTTCCAAGAGCTAGAAGACTCCATAACTCCTGAAGTCGACCGTCCTCCAAGATTGAAGCTCTTTTGAAGATATAGACTTTCTTCCAAGACTCCAACTTCAAGAACATCATGTGCTCCACTTCCTCAAATCAAGCATAAGCATTAAATCGAGAGAGAATCAGATGATCAAATTCTAGAGATAGAACCACATCGCATCAAATCAACAAAACTACAACATCAACACTATTCATGAAGTAAGATGGAGTAAATTGGAGTGATTGAGAGGAGAGATATAAAACTAATCCAACCTATTTATGTTTTAGGGCTTTTAAAGTGATGGACAAGAGTTGGATGAAACTTAGGGATAGGTTTTCGGTTGAGTATGGAGAAAGAGTTTTCTAATTTTTAGAGGTTGCAAAATATCATGTCAATAATTACAGACAAATAAGGTGTCAATACAAGAGATGTATGAATTCGAAGTGGAACTCAATAGAGGGTGTGGAGTGAAATCTATTAACCACTGGAATAGTCTCTTCATACATAGACTGGGTGTATCATAGAGAGCCCTTGAACTTGCACAAAGGTATGCAAAGACTTGATAAAGGAGCGAGTAGCAGTGATAATCCGTTTGATGAAGGAACTAGTAGTAACCCATTTTCTGAAGAAAACGAAATGTTGGGTATGTTGCATGATTTATAAGTTGATATTGAACACATAGAAGAGATAAGAGAAGTCTTGGAGAATGAAATATCGTTTATCAGTGGGGTAGATTTAGAAGAAAATAAAATAAACGTAGTATTTCAGGAGTTAGTAAACCAAGCAAGTCATGAGCTGTACCATGGATATTCAAAATTTTCGTCCATGAGCTTTTTTGTTACGATGATGCATGTGAATGTTCTAAATGGTTGGACCAATAAGTTCTTGGACATGATGTTAGAGATAATAAAACATGTGTTTCGATTGTATGGTACCAATGTCCCTAGCTCATTCTACGAGGCCAAACAAAAATTACATGAATTGGGCCTTGGATATGAGACTATTCATGCCTGTAAGTATGAATGTGTATTGTTATGAAAAGAGTTTGGGGATTTGCAACAATATCTAACTTGTAGTGAGTCTCGGTACAAGGTTAGTTCCAATAGATCATCAAGAACAAAAATTTTGTGAAAAGTATTGCTCTACTTTCCATTGGTGCCAAATTACAACGGTTATTTGTATCACAAGAAATCTCGACAGACATGAGATTACATAAGAATAAACGTGTGGAAAAAGAGGATGTGCTAAGACATCCAACTGATGCAGAGATGGAAGCACTGTGATTCTAAATTTCTTGATTTTTCTTTAGAGCCACGTAATGTTCGTTTGGGGCTAGCTTTAGATGGATTTAATGTGTTCGATCATATGAGTACCTTGTACAGTATGTGGCCTGTGGTGTTAATTTCTTACAAATTTACCACCACAAAAGTGCATGAAAGAGTCAAACTTCTTCATGTGTTTGCTCGTTCCTGATCCAAAATCTCTTGGTAGAGAAATTGATGTGTACCTACAACCATTAATTAAGGAATTGAAAAATCTATGAATTTTGTGTGTGCATACGTATGACTATTTTACGGATCAGTGCTTTTAGTTGTATGTAGCCTTGAAAAATTAATGGCTTTCCAGCATATGGTGATCTATCTGGTGAAGTACGAAGGGGTATAAGGCATGTCCCATCTGCATGGGAGATAGATCGTCGTTTGAGATCAGAGAAAAATATCTTTCATGGGACATCGACAGTATCTTCCAGATAACTAAGTTTGGCGTAGAAGTAGACTACATGATGAAAAAGTAGAGCGTAAGGCACCTTGAGTTGTAATAAATGGCCAAGAAACCTTGGAACAACTAGATTCGTTGGAGTTTTCAGTTATGAGTAAGCATGCTGCATTCAAAGATAGAAAAAGAAAGAGAACTCTTAATTGGACAAAGAAAAGTATTTTCTTTGATCTTCCTTATTGGTCGAGACTAATTATTCATCACAAACTGGATGTAATGCATATTGAAAAGAAGTTTGTAAAAACTTTATCAGTATGTTGTTAAATATTAAAGGAAAAACCAAGGATACCACAAATGCCTGGTTGGATCTATAAGATTTAAAAAGAAGAAAAGATTTACATTTGATAGAAATCGATAATCGATTGGTTAAACCACATGGAGCTACACGTTGACCAACACCAAACGGGTTGAGTTTTGCAAGTTCTTAATAGCAGTTAAGTTTTCTTATGAATTTGTTTCTAATATTTCACAATGTGTGAATGTAAACGAGGGAAAAATATCAAGTCTCAAAATGCACGACTGTCATGTTTTGCTACACTGATTTCTACCTATCGATGTTCGTCTTTTCTTATCGAGAAATATGTACACTGCTATTTTTGAACTGTGTATTTTTTTCGTGATTTATGTGTTAGGATGATAAGATTAATTAATTTAGACAGATTACAGGCTGATATCATAATTATACTGTGCAAACTGGAAAGAGTATTTTCACCGATTTTTTTAGCGTCATGATACACCTAACAATTCACCTACCATACGAGACCAAGGTAGCTGATTCAGTTTCTTATAGTTGGATGTATCCCATTGAAAGAAGTCTTCGCACACTAAAACAATATGTTTGTAACAAAGCACGTCCTGAGGGGTCTATTGTAGAAGACTGTCTTATGAACGAATCAAGTACTTTTTGTTCGCAGTATCTATGTGAGATTGAGACCCGATTCACCAGAGATGATCGAAATAGCATTCCAGAGGACGAGGTGATTGGTGATTTCAGAGTGTTCATTTAGAAGGTAAGACCATTGGAAGCATCACATTTTGGACAAAATAGTAGAGTACTGCAAGTAAGCATCTCTACACTAATCAATTTATACTTCTATCATTCGATAGCTTAAGTATTTCTTATTATCGCCACCTAAACTCAAAATTATGTACCTTAGAAAACACCTATTGTTGATACGTCGTGAGGGTGAAACTATTTCTGAAACTTTTAAAAGACATGAACGAGCTTTTTCGAAATGATTCAAAGCTCAAGTATATAAAGTAGATGACTACCAAAATTCGTACATGCGCTATTTTATATTTTATATATAATCTGTTCATGTACACTCATTTTAGGTTATAGCAGAAACGTGTGAGAGTTCAAACCTTTCTCAAGATTTTTTCTCACTCGCAAAGAGACTTTCACTTGAGGTTCACGCTTACAGTGGATACATTGTTGGTGGCATACGATTTCACAAGTTGGAGCATGATTCCTAATGCACAACATAAAACAGTAAAGTCATGGTAGTCGGTGAAGGTAGTGGAGGCAGTGTCGACAAGGTGTTTTAGATGAAATGTTGCATATTCAATATAAATTTAGACAACGTACTTAACTATATAAGTGTAGATGGTTTGACACAAACATCAACAAAAATCATAGGATGCCCGTGGAACTAGGTTACAAATTAATAAACATATCCCATTTTTGGTTTACTGAGCAACCAGTGATTCTCGAAACCCAGACACATCAAGTTTTCTACCTTGAGAACCCTAAAAATGGTACGAATTAGATAATTGTTCAAGTGGTACAAAATAAACGTGTATGAGATGCGCCAGAAGTGGAAGATGTCCAGAACGACTAACTTAATGTATTGAAAATCATCGTCGAACATCGTGTGGATGAAACATTGATTGAGGATGCTACTCTATGCAGGACTGAAGTTGATCCTATAGTGGTGGAAAGATAAAATGTGTGTTATGTCGCGGACAACTTCATAGATGATGAAGATGACGAACAATCATCATCATTCCATCAGAGCAGGTCAAGAAAAATGAATAACAATGTCTTTTTAACGTATATACATTAGTCATATATTTTTCTATACATTTATTTGGTGATACTCACATTTTGTTTAATGTTTGTTGGTTTTTATGTCTGCAGAAATTATGTCTAGCTTTCTGATCAGTAATCATGATGCATACATTTTTTTGAATTTGGACGTGTTCAATAACGCGAGAGGATCGTCCTCGATGGGCGACACTTCATGTTCATCTTGTTACAATAGAAACTTGTAGTCATGGTTATTGTCCAATCTAATATGATGTTTTTTGTAGAGCAACCCTCTCCCACTCCAGTTCCGAGGAGGTGAAAGCACTCTAGGAACATTGAGTTAGAGAGATACGTACAACAGAATGGAATAATCCCCATTTCAATCCCCCTAGGAGGGGACAAGCCTGTCTCGACACACCCCTCGTTTTAGTGACACGATCAGTGTGTTGACGCGAGATACGTTTCTGATCCAAACCCTAAAATGGACTGATGTACCCCAAGAGGGCATCGAGATCGTCAAGGGTAGCCTAGAGGTAAGTTTGTAAATTTTTTAACATATATATATGTTGAACCTATGTATGTAAAAGACTCATTCTCAAATCTATTTCTTTTGTAGCAATGGTTCGTGTTAGATCTCTAAGATTCAACACTTAATCGGTTTGTTGAGCATCAAATTCTCAGTGGGTAGAAGAAATTCAGTGGAGACAACTACTGACACTTCAAGAAGTACAACAACCCTAAAGAAGCATGTGCAAACCCACTGCCTAGATTGACACTTTCTTTGTGACCATTACAGGACTTGATAGTTTTAGGTGATTTATATCGTCTACCTTAAATTAACTAATAGTAATTCAGTTAATTTTTGTTTAGATATAATGTTTTACACTTTGTCTGATTGTAGAAGCAATCAAGTGCTTGTAAGACTGCTAGAGCGAAGAAGCCTTACAACCATATGAATGAATCCAAGTCGTTCCTTCAGTCACAAGTTAAGCTCATGAAGATGCACACCAGTAGGACTGATGAGTTCGTTTCATCAACAATAGAAGACACACATGTAAGTTCAGCAAAACTTTTTACTACTTTCTATTTGAATTTCAATGATGTCTCCTAACCCCAACTTGTATTATTAGGCAAAATCAAATGTTGAAACTTCAGCCCCAGCTCGTCCTAGAGGGTTCTCAACCACTCTCCACAGACGAGATATGCGAAACTGTTTTGGGTAGATGATTGGGCTACTCTTTACGACCACCAGGCACACATTGTGGAGGTTAATTAGCTAACTAAAGGACAACCTTTAAAACATTAACCGCATGATTAAATAGCAAAGAAAGAAGGAACGAGACTGACTAATGGCAAACCTTGATCGACAAATAGCAGACTATGATAAATAAATGGAAGATACAGTTCGAAGAATGGAAGAAAACTATGCACGACAAATGTTAAAGAAGAGGAAGATGATCGAGGATATAAGTCGATAACATAGAGGGCCGTGAAAACTTGGGGTACGTAATTTTCAACATTTAATTTGTTTGATTCTCACATCTGTGATATTCTAACTGTACATTTATGTCATTTATAGGTTTTGCATTTTTTATGTGGTGTTTGCGAGTACTGGATATCTAAAACATAAGTGTAATTTTCTTTTTTTACTTTAATGTAATTTTTAAAAAAACATTTTGAACATATTATTTGTATGTTTTGAACATATATATCGTACTTGGTTTATTATAAATTGCAATTTCTTAATTTTTATAATTTATTGCACATTTTATTTCTTGCCAAACAGAGGAAACCAAGAACAATATTGAACAATAGCAAAACCAAATAATAAAAAAAATTAAAGGTTTTGCTAACGTACGACCTACGTCAGAATAGGTGACTTTGTCCGACGTCTTATCCATGCGTCGGGGAAAAAATTTCCACAATGCTACATCGGAATTGGGTATTGCAACATACTGTTGTCATACCCTACCTCGAGGACCTGCTCGCTCATCTCGAGACATAGCATGAAGCCAACCGACATTGCTCTCCTTCTGAACAACACCAATTGACTCTAGCTACTGATCTTTTACAATTGTTAATAACTTGAGCAAATTTAAACCTAGACAACAAAAACTATGAGAAACAAGCTTAAACAAACTTCTTATATTTTTAAGAGTAGTTGAGGCTAGATGCCATTGATTACAAACTATACTTACAGACTAAAACAAAAATTAAACAACTGTATTTAACCTTATGCAAAACCATGTACATGATAAGGTTTAAATTAAAACTAACCCTCAGTAACTAAATAAACCACAAGTTTTGCACAGAAGACTTGAAGACAACGGTCAGGTTCTCAGATCACGACCTTTACTTGGAAAATGGGGAAAACATTTGGAAAGGGTGAGCTAAAATAGCCCAGTAAGTGATGGTTTTATTAAAACATACATTCTAAAAAAGTTTAGTTTTAAATTTTGTTTTTATCATAATCAAGTCAATTTACTTGCTGTACCATATGAAGCACAAGGTGGACCCTCTAACGACCCTCATCTTGTTTACAAGGTGGACCCTCTGATGACCCTTATCTTGTTATAGCTACAATGAGGTAGGTAACCTATAGATCTTTATCTCAAGAAATGTAGCACCCTCTTCTCAGAAATTTGTCCTACTAATAATGTACGTAGGTATCTACTATAACCTCAATCATAGGAACCTTTGTGCACAAGTCATATCCCCCGAAGGGTTGCTCTATATATACATCGTATGATATAGTCTAAAAAATTCTTAAATCATTCTTTGCTTAAATACTTATCAAATATTTCAAATCTCATGCTTTAGAAATATTTTGCTAAAATATCAAACTCAAATAATTCATACATCAAAGCATGTTAATAACATTTAATACATAATTTGCTTTATAAATCAACTTCAAATTCATTTTATTAATCACAAATAGTAGCACAGACCCTTGGTCTATAAATTTTTCTGATCTCCTCTTGACATCAAATAGAAGAAAATAGTTTCATTTAATTCTCTTTTATCATAAAAATATAAGAACTTTACTTAAAATTTTCCAAAATATCAAAAACCACTAAAAAAACATCCATTCGAAACGGTTGGCGAGCAGGGATAAGCGGTAGAGCCTTGCCACACGCGCTGGGCTGCCCGCACTAACCTCACATAAGGTTTGCCATGCGTGCCTAGCGTCTCGTGCAAGCCTCCCAGCGTGCCTTTTTGTCGCGTATGCATCTTGCGCACAGGCTATACATCCAATGCCAATCTCTCTTATCCAAAATACCATGACCAACTCGCCTAGATTTACTTTGTCTCTCGGCTAACAACCTTGATTGCCTAGAAACACATTTTCAGCCAGAACCTTACTTCCACCTTAAAGCTTAATAACTATAAATCCATAACTCAAGTGAAAATAATTTCTTCTACAAAGTTTTTTCCAATTCTCTTAATATTCTTACCTCAAAATTTTAGCTTTAAATTCCAAGGGAGGAACTCTAGAGCTCTTTGGAAGTTCACCTTGCTTAGAATCACCTGAATTCTCACCTTCCTTACTTTCTTCAACTTAAACTCAATCCCCCCTTACTCAAATTAAACCAGCATCCCCAATACATAAAATAACTCAAAATGGAAACTTTTGAAAGTAATTTTACTCAAAATACACGAGTGGATTGTGAGAAATTCAATACTAAAGCTGGCCTACTTGTAGAGTTCCTTGCCTGAGTATAAGTTGACACTCCATCCTTGCTTAAATCCAACTTAAACCTTATTAAGACACCTCCTGCTTACTTTACACCTTAAAATGCATGCTAGCAAGGCTTTGAAACCTCACTTACTCCTTAAACTGATTGCCTTAATCATGACACATAGTTGTCCAAAATGCAAAGCTAGCCTCTCCATGACCATCTCGCCTAATTTCTTGCCCAGACTACATAAACTAATTTAGAAAAATTATAGCATAAAATCCATAACTCTTGTGACAAAAATTCCATCTACGAGGTTGCTCTAAATGATTTTTCTTACCTCATAATTTCAGAGAAAAACGCCAAACTATAAGTTTTGTAGCCTTCTGAGAGTGCACCTTGCTTAGATTCACCAGAGAACTGACCTTCTCACTTTCTCTTAACCAAAATCCCAGCCTTCTTGCATCCAAAACACCCAGAAGCCTTCTTCAACAAACTAGACACAATTTCTGAACTTTCAAGACCGATTTGAGTGAAAATGCCCAGGTGAGTTGTGAGAAACTCCTTGCTGAAGTTAGCTAAATTGCCTAACCTTTATGATCCTTCTTTCTCGCCAACCTTAAACGTCCAAAACCCCTTTCTAATCTCTATATCCATTTCACCAAGTCAACCCAAAATGCCTAGACCAAAGCCAATAATCCAACTTCCATATTTAGCCAAATTTTCTCTTCTTTCCTACTTACCTCTTCTTTATCTTTCAAAACCATTACTTCTTAATTCTTTCTTCTTTCCTCCTTCTACGACACCCTTAAAATATCACTTCAAAAGCTTACTTCCTTATCAAACTCCATTTAAAACTAGTCCTTCCAAACTCTTGGAAACATCTAAGTTGAATTAGATTTGGGGTTTACAACTGTAGTCACGTCAGGTTTAGCTAGTTACCGATGTCCTCTACACGTCAGATTTCTTTGCATTGTAGATAAGATTTTACCAACATGGGTCATCACCACGTCGGCCAATGTTTCACTGAAGGTTTTTTTCGATGTTGTTGTTGACATCTTAACTTGTGTCGACAATCATTTGGCTAATGCGTTGTGTATCTTTCACCGACGCTTAAGTGCATCGGTCATTCCCAGATTTCTTGTAGTGGAACCTGTGAACACATAATATTCTATTGAAAATGAATCCTAATAATTCATTGGTTAGGATGGCGGAAGGAACCCAAGACCAATCCATTTATTATGAGAGGTCGGTTCATGGGCTAACTAACTCGAGAACCAAAACATATATAAAAGGAATAAATATTCACCTGCAAATGTTTCCATTTTATTATATTTGTAAATTAGGGTCGATCAAATATAATAATTAAAAAAAAGGCAAAACAAAATAAAGAATTGTTATAACCTTAATAATGAAAGAAAAAAATAATAAAACGAGATTATATTGTCTATATTTTTTAAAAAAATATAGAATAAAAAAATTTATTCTATTATTCTAGAATCTATAAAGAGTTTAGTTTTCTATCAAAAGAAAAGAAGATATACAAATTTCGAATAAATTGATTAAATGAAATCTGAAAGAATCCCGTAATTGAATAGTAAATATCAGTAAATACATGTATATTTTTTTTAATCGTTTTATTCACGAGGAGGTGGATGAGAAGAAACTCTCATGTCCAGTTTTGTAGTACAGATGGAATTGACAAATAACAACTATAACCCAAAAAGAACCAAAATTTGTAAACACCATAGAAGAAAATGAAAGGAATATCTTATCGAAGCAATAATATTTGCTTCGAGAGATACGCTATTCAGGCACTTGAACCTATTTGGATCACATCAAGACAAACAAAAGTTGGATGAATGACAACAACGTGAAATATATGACGCGGTGGAAAAATATGAGTACGTATATTTCTAGACAAACCAATTACACTAAGACCCATAGAAACACGTGTATAGGTTCAAGGAAAGAATCCTCCAAATATTGGGTAGTTTTTGTTGAACTAGGTAGAATACTTTAGAAAATGAGTGGAGTACCAAGAATATAGCCAGGAAAGCTATTTCAATAGCGACATCCAAAATGCTTATATGAACCCAATTCATTACTTCGGGATAGAAATGTAGAATCAAAGGAAAACGATCTTTGTTTGAGATGAAAAAAAAAATTGCAGATTTTTTTTAAAGAACAATAGATATATATATTTTACTTCTCCTTTGCATTGAAAGAAAAGATTCCAAAAATAATATGATTCAACCTCAAACCCTTTTAAATGTAACAGATAAAGAGGAGCCTGAGAATTGATGTGTATTCGAATCATATGGACTAGTAATCAATGATATGCTCATATTAGTGACGTTATTGTTGCTATAATCAAGAAAGCCACCCCAAATACACCTCTAGAAAGATAAGAAGTGATCAAAGTTGTAATTGTACGTACTTGTAAAGAACTCAAACGAGAAAATGGTATGATAATACGATATGATGATAATGCTACAGTTGTTATTGATCAAGAAGGAAATCCAAAAGGAACTCGAATTTTTGGTGTGATTGCCTGAGAATTGAGACCGTTAAATTTCACTAAAATAATTTCATTAGCACCTGAAGTTTTATAAAATGAGATAGACCATAAGATAGTTACATTATTTGAATGAAATTAATGAGTAGATTGTGTATCACATAAATACATTTTCAAATTCATAACTATTTTATAAAAAAGAATGTTGATTAGGTCAAAAGTTAAAGTAACCAATAATTTTCGTTTATCATGGGTAAGAACACTATTGCTAATGTACTATTCCCAATGCTAACATGAATAGAAAAGGAATGGTTCAAATACCATCTACTAACGTCACCAAAAACATTGTTAAA
>JBBPDI010000002.1:1119312-1139661 GCA_037974545.1 Cucumis variabilis
ATACTTTTGATAGATTTAATACACTTAATCACTTGCTAAACTTCACTGATACATATTATTAGATTGATACACTTAATCAGTTAAATACACTTAATGCACTAAGCATGATACACTTTATGTATTATTGATACACTTGTTATGGTTTGGTGTACTTTTGATAGATTTAATACACTTAATCACTTGCTAAACTTCACTGATACATATTATTAGTTTGATACACTTGATATTTTGTTGACACACTTAATCAGTTAAATACACTTGATGCACTAAGCATGATACACTTTATGTGCTCTGGACACACTACTTCTTATGGTTTGATGATACACTTGATTGAATGAATCATTTTCAATTTATTTAAATAGGATAATGCTGAAGAGAATCTTGCAAGCAAAGTTCATTGCTATTCAAAGTTGACAATAATAGATTCTATTGTCAAAAAGTTGTCTGCAAAGCAAATGAAAATGTTTAGGAAGGGTCCATTTGAGCACCTTCTTGATATTCAAATCAAAAAGTGTCATGGAAAATTATTAGTTCATTGGATTAGAAGAATGTCTAAACAATCAACTGATGATGCTTTGATTTTCAATCTAGAGGGTTATATAGTAAAATTTGGATTGAGAGAATTTCCATTTAATTAGTGGACTAAATTGTCAACCATTCCTACAATCCACAACCTCAAATATCAAGGAGGAGTTCAATAGTGAATTGAGAATTGTCTGCTTCAGTAGTATTGATACATTAGATAGAAACAAAATCATTGTAGCCTTTAGTATAGCTCAACTTAGTGACCAACTCATGGTTAAACTAGCAAACCTTCTTATTTTAGACTGTTTTCTCAATTGTAAACAACTCCATAATGTAGTAGATTGGAAACATCTTAAAAAATGATAAATGAAGAGGAAACTTTGCTAAATTTTCCATGGGGTAGGTTGCCATTTAACTTAACAGTTGAGTATATGAGAAGAGCTGCAGAAGACTTGACAGTCAATTTCTCATTACAAGGATTTTCATACATTTTGATTTGTTGGGCATTAGAAATCATTCCAAAGCTTTCTGAAAGTCCAAATAGGATAGCTACAAGAATTGGACATCGAAGCCCAAGAATCATAAATTGAAAATTAAAACAGAAACCTTTTTGGACATATATCTGCAACAGAATTACTTCAAGTCAAGTGATGTAAGTTCTTTTTCTTTTATGTCCTAATCAATTATACACTACATTGCAGGTATATCACTTTGTTTAAATACCTGGTTAACTTTATATGAAGTGTATCAACTGATATAACTTTTATTTTAAAAATGCAGTTTACTGTTCAGCCTTTCACCCCAACTAGCGATGAACTAATTTCTCCAAGCTTTCAAATCTTCCTAAATGACCCACCAAATGAAGTTGAGAAAGAACGAAGTGAAGAAACAAAAGATGATCAGAGTGAAAAAAAGTGATAAAGAAGAAAGAACTGTAAATGATGAGACAAAAAAAAATCATTGAGACAAGAAATTCAACAAATGAAGAACGACTTGGAAAGCTTGAAGAATACCGTAAAAAATGAAAAAATAAGGTGTTGAAATTGTTAAATAACATAATCACCATAATCAATGAAAGAATGCCAACAGAAAAACAATCACAAGAATTGTACCATGAAAATCATGCTCCAACTTTGAGTTTGCAACGTCTTGAAGAAAGAATGAACATTCATAACTTGGATGATGCAAAGGTAAATATATTGCATTTCTTTTGAATTGAGTTAAATTTATTATTGTTTAAGGTATATTAGTATCACCACTATAACATATAAGTTATATAAATGATAATAATATACATCATAAAGAAATAAATTTTAATTAATACAAACCCTCAAGCAGGAATGCAATCAGTAAGTTTATCAATCTTCAACTTAGAATTTAAGCTTTTAGAATTATTTGTTGTCATTATTTAATATCTTCTTTTTCTAAAGTATGCGCGTGACCATTTCTCAAAACCAACTTTCATAAGATATCCTCTAATAGATGGGTATATCGACTTCATCCATCTCATATATAACTCAAAATCATCTATTGTATAAGAGTATGCATATTGACGAAAAAGCTTTTCAATTAAAGAATCTTTATATGACAACTTGGCACTCTTCAAAAGATGTTCTACCCAAATGCAATATTGTACCAATGGAAACACATCTAAAACACCTTTTGGAATACTTATATGTCTATCAGAAATAATAATCAATCCCTTTCAATCTCCAAAAGAAAGTTTTAATTGTTCAAAAAACCATTTCCAAGAAACATCATTCTCTGAATCTACTATACTAAATGCGAAAATTTTTACTATTATCATCCATAATTGTTGTCATTAACAATGTTCTACCATACTTACTCTTTAAAAGTGTCTCATCAACTGCTATATTTGGTCTACAATATCTCCAACCTTCAATTGATGATGCAATAGCCATGAAACAATATTTGAAATGGCCATTTGCATCTATTTCATAAGCAGTAAATGAACCTACAAAAAAGGAACAAAATAGAACAATCAATTTAATAAAAGCACTAAATAGTAAGTGCATACATCATACAATAAGTATACTTCATCATAGGTATATCAGTACAAAATAGAACAATCAATTTAATAAAAGCACTAAATAGTAAGTGCTTACATCATACAATAAGTATACTTCATCATAGGTATATCAATAAACTGATATACAAAAATTAGCTAGTATACTATACAAGTAAAATAGTGAATGAAAACATATAATTAGTATTGCGTACATCATACAATAAGTATACTTCATAATAGGTGTATCAATAAACTGATATACAAAAAATGGCAGTAGTATAAAAAAAAAATTGAACAAGATACTAAATTAAGTGGTAAAAAACAAACCTGGATTTATTTCTTTTAGTTTTGAAAAGAACTTTGGAATCAAAGCATAAGAATCATCGACATCTCCTTTCAACAACTTCATAACAGATTCTCTTTTGCTCTCCAAGCCTTATAATAACTAACAAAAACTCCATAATTCATACGCATATGGTGAATGATATCTTTTGGTGTTGAATGAGAATAACTATAACTCAAATAATCAATCATACATTGACTAACAAATTCTGAAGATGCGTGCTTATGTGAAGAATGAACAATCATTGAGCAACTATGATCACTAACGTATTTTCGAATCATCCATAATTCACTTATTTTATATCGCGATGCTCTAACAAACCATAGAAAACCATCTTCATTACATCCCAACTCATTGGATCTTGAATTAGATCTTAATGTCTTAAACTCAAAATTAGTCTTGACAGCTATAAAGCAGAATGACTTCAGCAAAATTTCTTTACTACAAAACAAATCATTCTCCTTAAAAGCCACCTCATCGTTAGTATTAGTAATATCAACATCTCTAAAAATTGCTAATTCACATCCTAAATCAGCCTCAACTATGAAAGAAGAATAACCAATCGATACATCCAAAACCGTGTCTATAGAATGAACAACTAAAGGATATTGGGTAGATTGATCCTTAACCAATGTCAAGAACCATGTCACATCTTTATTTTCAACAATCTTAAGAACATATTGAACACCATTACTACCTATAGGCAACAAAATTGAAAGTTTAATACATGACTCAATCTGAATTTCAGTACATATCAAGTTCATAAAAGAATCAAATGATGATATCACTCCATCAACCAAAACACAATTTGTTTTGTAATTCACATAGCACTGTTGCTCATCCCATTGACCACTATGAAGTACAATGACTGCAAGCTTAACCATAGCTACAATGAACTACATTCATTTTGAGAGAATAAAAAACACGTAGTAAGTGTTTAGTCAACTAATATATATAATATAAGTACATCAAATCACTGACGTATAAAACTGATACAAATTAAAAAAAAAACTAAACTCTGCAAAGCCCCATTCAGTAAAATAGATGAGGAACAAATAAAAAAAAAAGATAAAAGAGATGAGGAAGAACAAATTATAGCCTTAATTTCTGATAGATGATGATCGATTAAGATAAAAAGAAAGAAAAGATGATGATCGATTCAAAAAGAAAGAAAAGGATATAGGAAGAAATACATACCTGAACAAGAACGGTGGAGAAGAGGAAGAAAAAGATGAGGAGAAGAGACGTAGCAAATAGGAGAAACCAAGAACGGTGGAGATTGAAGGAAGGAGAAAACCACGAAGAGGAAGAACGATAAAAAGAGAACAAAAAAGTGTCGGAAGAGGAAGAGGAAGAGAAAATAGTGGAGATTTAGAGAAGGAAATTTTTGGAATAATGAAAAAAATAAAACATAAAATATCAACAAAAATTAGAAAGTTTCTATATTTGCAAAATTGAAAACGTTGGTGCTAATATTGCTAAATCATAATTGTATTGTGCCACCCAATACAATTTCCCTTAATTGTAATGTGTAGCAAGATATAAAACATAAAAATAGCAATCTAGCATATTCGGGAAGCTATAAAAGATGCAACAATAGCTTTAAAGTTATAAAAAGTTTATAAAAGCTAGGAAAAGACTTTTTAGGAAATTTTTTAAAAATAGTAGACTTTACAAAATATTTACAACTTATAGCAAATTCTATCACTGAGAGTCATTGATATGTTATAGTGATAGAAATCAAAATTTTGCTATAGCTTGTAAATATTTTAATTTATTTTGCTATTTTTAAAAATGCTCCATATTTTATTGTTTAAAGGTTTATTATAGCTTTCATTAAATAAATAATTATAACGACAAATAAATGCTATAGTAGACAAATAATAACCTCATATTTGGGCTATAAGAATATTTCTATAGCTTTTCAAAAATGTTCTTACATTTTACAAAGATCAAAATGGTATAAAAAGCAAAGAATTTTCTTAGCACATAACTAAATGCTATAAAAAATTGCATACTTTTAATAGTATGGGCTGTCACGACTTTGCATGAAAGACTACAATTGACGAATTGTAGCATTTTTTCAAAGCTCATGTAGACATTTTTTTTCTTAGTGCTC
This sequence comes from Cucumis variabilis, assembly GCA_037974545.1. Classification (NCBI taxonomy): domain Eukaryota; kingdom Viridiplantae; phylum Streptophyta; class Magnoliopsida; order Cucurbitales; family Cucurbitaceae; genus Cucumis; species Cucumis variabilis. The sequence continues at coordinate 1,124,329 of JBBPDI010000002.1, forward strand.
CACAACGTTCGTTCTATCAAAGATTTAAGAATGGATTCTAAATCTCAGAATTAGCTAAGTGCCTCATAACTCATACGTTCCATTTAGCCCTTACTTTGAGCAAATACGTAAAACAAGTTAGAAGAAAACTTATCCGTTCTTTTAGCTAATTGATTATTGACGCTTGAGCTCAGCGAGAGTTACAACAACTATGTGTTCAAAAGTTTTTTTTTCTTTTTTTTTTTTAGAGACAATACTTGTTTCTCAATTTTCACTAATTCTAACACAAGTTCAAGGAATGCATTTTGGTTACCGTTTAGGATTCACCAAGGTCTTTCTGCCTTGTTTTTCTCGTATTCTTTCTTTCACATAAATATTCTAAACGCTGACTAAAGAGCAACATGGATTTAAAGTCTCTTTTCACTAAGACTAATCAATTACTATAATGAGTTTTCAGAATTACTGACTACTCTGAATCTCAAAACCTCCTCCTTCTTCATTGCCTCTTTCAAGCTTTTTTTTCACTTTCCAAATTTCGAGTGTCTAACTTTGAACACTCTTCCATTCATTTACATATAGGTGTAGGTCTAGACAAGATAGCATGGGCACTGCTCACCACCACATACACCATTCTACTTTCTAGGATTCTTGACTACCACATACTTGTGTCTTTGTCATAGTCACACACCTTGGAATATTAAATTTTATCTTAGTTTAAGTGGTGACGAGGTGTCATACGATGAGACTCTTAGCTGCCTCACTTGTAGCTATACTTCCATAGTTGTTTGTCGTCTCATATTCATCCACAACCATTTGCTGCCTCCTACGCGTCTCAATCCTTTGCTTTGCTGCCTTCAAGGCTTTTCACATCATCTGACGCCTAACTTAATTCTTTACGCATCACCTTGTATAGTTTTGATGTGTTTGTAGCATTTTATGAGGGTCCTACCTCCAGTTACTTCGTTCTCTAAATTATTGCTGCATAGAGAGTCAAAAGTGCTTACAGTTTGTCATGCTGAGTAGTTGTCACATAGCTTGTCTAATTTAATCAAAATGCTTAAATAGTTAATCAGAACACATAACCAAACATTGATAAGTTAAATCTTTGGCGTTGAATAATGTCACTCTAACTTGAGATGTTTTTAAATATAACAAAATAAATCAATTTATTTATCAATGTAGAAAAACTTTACCTTGCGTTGACTCTGATGCACATCATTTCACTTATTTTTAAATATAGCATATTAATAGCAAACTTCTATCTTATCTTATTCTAATTGTTTATAATTACTTGAAATATATAATTTAATGTAATTTTGGGTCGTTTATGAAAATAACAAAAAACAAAGGGGGGTTTCTGCAATATAGTTGGACGCTGTATTTAAGCTTCTTCCTTCATAGGCGTGTGTAAACACTGCAAATTCCAATGGAGGAAACAATCAGAGAAAGAAGAAATGGCTCTTCAAGCGGAACAACAAAGCTCAACTACCGAGTGAAAATGGCAGATTATATTGGAAACAAATGTTGGTGCCGTGTCGAACCACTAGCTTCGCAACCTTGATGCTAAATTGCTTGTGACAGCTCAAGTTAACACACTCAGGCGTGCACTACTCCATTTGTATCTTATTATGCTGCAACTGTTAGAGTTGGAGAGGGAGTTAATCCATATGATTATCATTCAACTATAAGAGCTCTCAATTCCGAAGGCCGCGTGCCTAGAAAATCTCTCAACCAGGTTCGTTTCCCAACACCTTGTTCATATGATTATCTTCTAAGAAAATCTCTCGGCCAGGTTCGTTCCCCAACTCCTTGTTCATATGATGATCTTCTAGTTGTTTAAGTAATGTATGATGCTAATTTGTTATAGTTGCGTTTGAGGGGAAAGTTTAGGGAAATTGGAAAGTGTTTATGAAAATCAGTAATTTCCCTTTTGTAAATTCTAAACTGTGTGGAAGTCCCAATATGATACATGGAGAGATAGAGGGAGATGACATGTACAATATATTCTTCAATTATATGTTGAAATACAGGAGGTGGCCTTTCTTCTGTATAGCACTTGAGATTTGAGAATACACCACGTATCTAAATAATTTTGGGGAGATTTATTCTGTGTATTGATGTTTTTCTTCACTTAAATCATCAGGAAATGATTATTTTGATAACGGATATTGAGGTCTATCTCTTGCATTATGGTCAGCTCACAGTACACTCTATTTGTGATGGTTGAATAGTTTGTTTGAATCTCTAATTTTTAGATTGATAAAAGGTATTTAAAATAATTTTTGGATGAATTTTTCATTACAAATTGAGAAGAAAATCTAAATTAAGAAAACCCAAATATTATGCACTTATTTTCAAAATAGCATGTGGCCATGATCTGAAGAGAGAGATAACTTAACATATTGAGTTAGAACTTTGATTTGAGATTTTATACTTTGATTGTCAATTGTGCATGTGTAATGGGTTTTGTGATTGTTGATCATCAAATATACAATTTTTTTTCTCATTAAGTGATGTTATTTTAATGATTTGTTCATATTTGAATATCAAACAATGATTCCTCAAATTCAATTGCGATAGAATTCAACGTTTAGATTTCAAGCTTATTGGTGATTTTTTGGCTTTGAATTGATGAGCTTTCTCTGACTAGTTTTAATATTTGACATCTAATACATACTTGATGAATTTGAAGTTAGTCAATCATTTATTTGACATCTAATACATACTTGATGAATTTGAAGTTAGTCAACAAAATAATGTTGTTGAACTTTGGATATGTTATGTACCTAAGTATTTCGAAATGTGAGGCATTAGGGGTGTTTAACTAAGATAGCATATCTTGTGTTCAAAAAATCTATGGGATAATTGAAAACGTTTGACTATGTTTATTGATTATGTACATAATAGTGTTGCATATAGATTTATATATTTAAATGATAAATCAATTTGTGAATATTGAGACACTATTGTGATATACTTGAGCATGTCTATTAGCATGATAACATGGGTAGAAATAATATTTTATGTATGTTACATTTGACAAAGTTTATGCATGACTTGCATCACGATGGTTAAGTTTGGTCATACAACATTATTTGCATATTACTAATTAAGTTTGCTATTAGTATGAAAATATGCAAATTCATTATTTATGAAGTTCATAGGATCTTATGGAAGTTTAAGATATTGTCCAAACTATCAATTATGCAATATTTTACAAGGCATGAGGACTTATACTCCAAGTTATTCCTAAAAATGGTATTAGAGTCATGTCGTCCTTGGTTTAGCCTTATTGATTTACTCATCAGGTCAAACAAAGGTGTAGTGGAACCTTAAAAAGAGTCACGGTATTATCCATGGTTGAAGTACTTTATTGAATAAGTAGCATGCTCTAGAGAGGAGTTAGCCCAGATAAGAGTTAAAGAATGGATGTCTATTTTAGGGGAGGTTCACTTGGAACTTTGTTTGAGGGTAGAATTGTTGGGAACACGATCAAAGTTCCACATTAGATAAGGAAACTATTCATAAGTACATAGGTGCAACTTTAGACTTATGAAAAATATTTTGAATCAAAGGTGGAATTTAGAATGTTTTGATTCTTGTTCTCGTATAACTAAATTAGCCACTATAGAGTCTTAAAAGCTTTTGTAGTTGTATGTGGTCTTCTAATACATCAAGTGTATGTAAAGATGATATTCCTAAATGATAACTTGGAATAGTAAAATTTCTTTATGGTCTTTAATTGGTTTCTAAAAGTTTAATGAAAAAACTTTAACAACAATTTAGTAAACAATGTCTTGAGAAGTAAATTTTTTATATATGTGTTTACTAAAAGTTGCTTGGAATTGATTGTGTGATTATATGTTTGTATGTTGGTGTAATTTATGTGATACTAACATAAATGTTAGTAATGCTATAAAGCTATCACATTTTGAAGTAAAAGATTTATGTGATGCACTTAATATTATTGAAAATATTTTGATTTATGTCAATCACACATTGAATACTATTAAAAAAATTTGATAATTTAATGACGCTCTTGTAAGAATATCTTATGATGCTAGTATGAGCCTTAAAGAAAATAAATGAGATAGTATTTCTCAATTTGAATATAAGGATTATAGAAATTAAGTATTGTGTTTGTGATAAACTGTACAAGATTTGTTATTGCATATGTTGTGAGAAGATTGAATATATATATATATATATATATATATATATATATTATTTTATTGCTTTTCGTCATTTATTAAGATATCTTAAGGTTACAATAGATTTTGGTTTGCATTTTAATTATTGTCTACCATATTGAGATGTAATGTATGCAAACCGAGTAATTTAGAATGACGAAGTAATCCTTATTAGTGGATATGTGTTCTCAGTAAGAAATGTACCATTGTATGGGGACATTAGTATGAATGACATAGAAGCCTAATGGGAGACGTACCATTTTGGGAGCCTTTATATTAGTATATATGTATTGAGATTCATACGTTGTTATAGGTATTGCCAAGAATAGTGTGTTATGGCAAAAGAACGACATATTCGCCTGAAACATGGAGTTGTAAATTAATAAAAGAATTATCTTCTTGAAATATGTGAGCTCTTAGGAACTTTGTAGATTATCTCTCCAAAGATCTAACAAGGAGAGTAATTCTAGGGTTTTCATCATGTATGAGACTAAAAAATTTGATGGTCCATAGCACTTTATTTGGGTGGTCTATTGTGATAGACTTGATGGTTTGTAGCTCTTTTCTAAGTGGTCTACTGCGATAGACTTGATAGTCTATAGCCCTTTTCTAGGTAGTCTACTATGGTAAACTTATGGTTTATAGCCACGTGTGGGTAATCCTTAAATAGATTTAATGGATGAAATTAAAACCTTTGAAAATTCCGTAGCCGTTCTTTGGGTGGTTCTGGTATGTACTTGATGAATAACTGTAAAATCTTCATAGATCAGTTTTGAGTGTTTTGTCTTTGACAGACTTATGAATTTGGTCTTGATATGGACTAGATGTGAAATCTTTATAGCTCAGTGTTGAGTGGTCTATTGTGATAGATTTGATGAAGGAATAAACGTGATTGTGAAGGTGTGACCACCTTCTATGAAAAAGTTTGGATCTTTTTTTAGAGCTTTCACGTTGACCCGAGGTTCTATGTGCATGACCTTAAAATAGTACAATTGTGAGTGGTCTATTGTGATAGACTTTATTGCAAAATCAATGGAAATTTAAAAAGTAAAACGTGTTGTGGGAGTCTCAACCATTGTTATCGAAAGTTCAAAAGCTAACATAATTGGATTTTGTTGTCCCACCTCACTACGCATTAATTCAAATCGAAAGATATTGATGTTTAAGTTTATACTACTTTTTTTGCTTAGAGAAAATCCTTCATTATACTAGAATGAAATGGTAGTCATTCGTGGGGAATTGTTGGAAATGACTACCATCATACTCATTTATAATTAATGTTTAAGTTGGAAATTAATAATAATTATTATTTAATACATTTTAAAAATAGCAAAATAAATTAAAATATTTATAAGCTATAGCAAATAAATGAGTGATAGAATTTGCTATGGATTGTAAATACTGTGTAAAATATACTATTTTTAAAAATTTCTCTTTAATAATAATAATAATTATTATATATATTATTGTAAAGAAAAGTTTTTATTTTGACGATCACTTCTTTTTCATGTAAAAAAACTTAGTTCCTTGACAGGATACAACTAGAATGGACCTTTGTTTCCACTTCACTCACCCTCCTTGAGTGTCCTCTCTTACGACTATGGTGCACTTGAGGAGTGATAATGTGACTTCATCATCAAAAACATAATCAAACTTATATTTCAAACTTCAACAAGGCTCTTGACCATCTCGATACTGCCATGGCTGAGGGACGCTCTTCTGTTGTTCAATTGCAGATAGCAATCTGATTCATTGGCGGCGGTACTGCATTTTCTTTGAAATATATCATATATGATTCGTTTCACTGATATGAGTAGTTAACTTTAGTTGCCAGTGTAGCATTGTGCTGTGATTCCTATTCGTTTAGATAGTCTGGATTGTGATAGTGATTACCGATTAGTTTGTGTATTACGTTCTAACGATAACTTGTTATGTATTCTATTGTCAGCTTTGATCAGTTTCAATAAGAGATGAAATCATTTTTTGGCCATTCTCTCTATTTCCTCTTTCATTTTTAGTTGAATTCTTGTGCTGGTATCGGAGCCGCAGCCTAGGCTAACGACGAGCTCTTAGGTTTTGACGATTGTAAATGATAAGTTCCTTACCTGAGACGAGTTCGGATCTTATAGGGCCAAGTTTATCTTCTCAATTAATCATGCCAGGAGACAAAATTGGTATTGTTAAATTGAATGTTAGCAACTACTTGATCTGTAAGCTTCAGGTACTGGCAGCATTAGAAAGTTACGGATTAGAAAAGCACATTGAATAAAATGCAGAAACTCCACTACTGTTTGTTGAAATTTTGGATGATTGTATGTTGTCTTTAGCTCGAGTGGCAAATCCTAAGTTTTATTACTTGGAAACGTCAAGATAAACTGATCATCTCGTGGCTTTTTGGTTTAATGTCCAAAATATTCTGAGAGAGATGATCGATTGCACAAGAACGAAGGAGGTTTGGGAATTTTTTTAAGATACTTTTTCAACCAAGAAATTTATCTAGGGACTAGGGTTATGCCATTGAAACTTAAGCTTCATAATATGAAGAAAGGAAATTTAAGCTTGAAGGATTACATAACTAAGATCGGAATTTGGTTGATTCTCTTACTATTGGTTACAAAATTTCAAGTGAAGATCATATAATATATATCCTTGGCGGACTGGGGGCAAATGTTGAATCCACTGTATCTTTTTCTTAAAAAAAATGAAACAAGTCTATTATATTAATTATAAATGAGGTTTAAGCTTATTATATTAATTATAAATGAGGTTGAAGCTCATACTTTACCATGGCTTTGTATTGGCTGCTATCAACCTAGAGAAAGGATAACTTTTCTTTCCGCACTATGGATATGATAGGAGCGCTAGGGGTGTCAACCTAGTTGAGAAGCCAAAGCGCAACTGCTAATCCAACTCTCTAATTTCTTTGCTCATTGCTTGTATTATGAGTTTTTGCCTTTTTATTTTTAAACATTAATAATATTGAGACTTGTTTCTTCTTGAAAAAATGAGTTTGAAACTCACGGTACTTGAGATATATACAATGAGCAAAAGGAGGCACACCCAGATATCTCAACTAGATTGACACCCTCTTAATGCCCTCATCATATCAAAACAAAGCTAAGAAACACTCTATCTAAGAAAGTTGTCTTACGTGCTTTACAACATACGATAGTGATACATGTGAAATGAAAACAATAGATACAATCCTTTGAGCAATAAGACTAAGACATGAGGAAAGTATCCATCAGTGATACGAATAGAAGATGATTCTAATAACTGAAATCTCTGCTCAAACAGAATTTCCAACACTTCATAAGGTTTACTCAATTCGTCTGTTAGAAGAAGCTTGTAAGGAACGAAATATGATTGCACCAGATAGTTCTTTACCTTCAATCAATCTTACTGCTCAACTTAACACTTAGAAAGATGCAAGTAATTTCTCTTCTGAATCTCAATGTTCATATCGTCCAGGTTTTCGAGGTAGAGGTACTCAAAACCATCATGTGATGGACACTTTTTTCATCGAAACTGGAATAATAACAGCAGGCCGCAATTGTCAGATATGTGGACGTTTGGTCACACAGCTATTTGGTGTTACTATCCTACTTATAATGAGGTATCAGAATGGAAATAACTATACCTTCTGGAAATTGTAATTTTCCATTTTTTCATAGTCAGAATAGTGATTCTGTTAAAAATGAATAAATGTGCTCAAGCAAGATTTGAACATTGATACCAACTCGTATCCAAATATGAGCGCTATAAACCATGTCACAAATAATTTCAATAATTTATCTAGTGTTGTTACAATGGAGGCAATAACATCAAAGTTGATAATGGTACAGGTCTGCAAGCTTTACATACTGGTTCTTCTTCATTTAGTCCTAAACCTCTTTGGCCTTATTTTTCATATAAAAAATTTCCATGTTCCTAAAATAATAAACAAATTTAATTAGTGTTAAAAATTTTGCTGCGGATAATCATGTCTACTTTGAGTTTCATCCTCATGTTTGTTTTGTGAAGGACATAACTACTGGATAGCAACATTCTTTCTAACGTGGCTACGAAGCTCATTCTGCTGCTCTTGATAAATATTTTTTTTAATATTTGGACTTCTATTTTTGATATTTGGCATAGGCACTTAGGCCATTCACCACCAAATATTTTTGTCAGATTCTTAAATCTTGTAATGTTTCTTAAGGTCGTTATAACAGTCTTGTTTGCCATACCTCATGTGTTGTTAGTGAGATACTATTCCTTTAATTTGTAAGTCATAAAAGCATCCTAAGCTCAAAACATCTGACTCTCCTCATAGCCTCAAATGGTTTTTATTTGAAGCCTAGAAGTTCTTTGTATGTTTGGTTCTATGGATTTCTGATTCTATTTCAGATCTTCACAGCTCAAGTTGTTTGGTCATTCTACTAACTTGACTTTGAGTGTGGGTGTTAATAGGAAATTAGGTTTTATGGCTTATTATTATTTTTCTTTTTGGTAATTTTCATTTATGTATTTTTTTAGTGGTTTTTTTAGGTCTATTTATGCAAAAAAAAATTATGATAATAGGGTCCATGTCACTACATTTTCTAAATTGCAAAAGTAGCGAATTTAAAAACTGATAACCTTCTGATAGCCCTTCGATAGGTGTCTAGTATCACTAATTATTTGTCATATTTCCAATATGAAAAAATGAGGTGTCATGGGCTTTTTTTTTTCTAAATATTTTTTATGTAATTTCCCTCTATTTATTCCCCATGTAAAAGGTCATTATGCATTTTGAATTATTCTAAATATTGAATATATTATATAAAAATGTCGGAAACCACTTGAAATCAGGTGTGCTTGATTAGGAAGTAGGGGTGGATGTTGAGTAAGAATTTCGGCTAATTAAATTCTACCACATCATCACAGCAAATATTGTGATAATTATATGTTTTTTTATTTGGTTTGGATAATTAAGTTTACTCAACTCAACTCAATTCAAACTCAACAAGCAGATGGGCCCAAGTCCAATAAGACAAATGGGCCCAAGCCTAAGCCCATCAAGAAAATGGATCCAAGCACATGAAGTTTCTCTATAAATAGAGACATTTGCCACTCATTTGAAGGGATCTTTGGTTGAAGGAAGAATTGAAACTCTAAAATATTAAAGTTTTAAAGAATTGAAGATTCAAACTTCTACAAGCTCTCAAGATGTACAAGTTCGAATTAACCTCAAGATCAACATCTTCTGAAAGATTGAAGACTTGAAAGATTAAAATTTTCTTGGAATCCAAAAGATAGAAGTTCAGATCGACTTGCAACTACAACATCTTGAAGACCGAAGACTAAGAAGTTCTAAAGTTTTATCTTGTATTCAAGAGAAAGCATCAAAAGAGTAAATACTAGAGACTGTATCCGCTATATTCATTGATATACAAAGTTCAATTCTACGAAATATATTTTTTCGAAATCTTGTGTGAACAGTTTGACACGCTCGGTGGGACTATCTCTACCTTTCATCTCTTTCTCTTTTGAAGAATATCTAAAGAAATCATGACATCCCAAGGCAACACTTCCAAAGCTCCAAGCGACATCCGCAAGCAGCTAAATACTCGCAGCCGCTCAAGGAGAACTCAATCATATGAGGAACTGTCATCCTTTGAGATTGCAAAGAACATTTGGGAACAATTGTCCAAGCAACCAAAAAGTGGAGTTATAATTAAAGAAAATCCTATGATTGATGAACAAATTTCATCCTCTGAACACTTAGGAGATGCCTCATTCAAATATTCAGTTATGGTGACTGGCGTGGATACAAGTGAAGACAGAATGACTGAGCTTGAAAAGAAGATCAAAATGCTCATGAAGACCGTTGAAGAAAGGGATAATGAGATTACATCTCTCAAGAATCACATCGAGCATCGTGATGCTGTTGAATCAAGCCATACACATACTGTCAAGAATACTGACAAAGGGAAGGCAGTTATGCAAGAAAGTCAACCACAAAATTGGACCTCAATTGCATCGTTGTGACGTTCAGCAGTTGTAGGAGATGATTGCAAACTCCATTAAAACTCAATATGATGGACCTACTCAAACTTTCTCTTTGTATTCCAAGCCATATACGAAGAGGATCGACAATCTCAGAATGCCAAATGGATACCAACCACCCAAGTTTCATCAGTTTAATGAAAAGGGCAACCAAAACAACATGTTGTTCATTTCATCGAAACATACAAAACTGCTGGTACAAGAGGAGATTTGTTGGTAAACAGTTTGTTTAAACTCTTAAAGAAAACGCCTTCGACTGGTACATCGACCTGGAACATGAATCCATTGATAGTTGGGATCAACTTGAAGGGGACTTTCTAAATCGCTTCTACAGCACCTGACATATCATCAACATGATGGAGTTGACAAATACCAAACAATGAAAGGGAGAGCCAGTCATCGACTACATAAATAATGGAGAGCTCTAAGTCTGGATTGCAAAGACAATCTCACAGAAATGTTTACAGTTGAGATGTGCACCCAAGGCATGCATTGAGAACTTCTATATATTTTGCAAGGGATAAAACCATGCACGTTTGAAGAGTTGGCAACTCCTGGCCATAATATGAAACTAAGTATCACATGCAGAAGAGCAAAAGATTTTTTAGTTCCAAAAATGAGGCGTGACATGAATGAAATTGATAACACTAAAAAGATTTCAAATAGTGTCATAAATGAGTTTATGGTTGTTCATGCAACTCCTTTGAAATCTTTCTCTAAAAGAAAAGAAACAAAAATTGAAGGAAAGCATGATGGCGAGTAAAAGCGACGCACAACTCTTAAAAAAGATAGGAAAAAGTTTATTCATTTCTTGACTCTAATGTTGCTGACATGTTAGAGCAGTTAACAAGCAACTTATTCAACTGCCAGAATGCAAACGACTCGAACAAGCAAGAAAAGTCAATGATCCTAAATACTATAAGTACCATCGAGTTATTAGTCATCCTGTTGAAAAGTGTTTCGTGTTAAAAGAGCTAATTCTAAAGTTGACTCGTGAAAAGAAGATCGAGCTAGATATTGATAAATTAGCTGAGATGAATCATGTCTCGGTCGAGATGACTTCAAGTGTTCCACCATCAACATAACTTTATGATCAAAGAAAAAGCTTAATTCAATTTGGAACTTTTGAACCTATACTTGCCCAAAACAAAGAAGAGCATGTTGAAGATGATGACGAAGGATGGATAATTGTAACTCGTCGAAAAGGAAGGCAACCAAAATCCATTCAAAAGGAGTCGTCATTCCGTTAAAAGCATGCAAAAGGAAACATCTTCCATATAAAGAAGGGGAAAAGAAACAAAAAGATGTGGAAGTATAAATATGTGCAAGAGGAGGACGATGATCTTCTCCAATCTCAACAACCGGTAACTTTGTTAGAATTTCTCCCAAGAAGCTTCCTTGACCATCATCCAAAAGAAGTATTAGAAATCACTACATGTCATGCTGTCAACAACTATTATGCATCTTCTGAAGAAGTCAACAATTCAAATAAAATTAAGCAAAGGACTTCTGTCTTTGATCGTATCAAGTCTTCAACTACTCGATCTTCAATCTTTCGAAGATTGAGTATGATCACGAAAGAAAAAGAAAATCAATGTCCAACGTCTACTTCCACTCGAATTTCAACTTTTAAAAGGCTAAATATATCCACATCGAAGAAAGATCAACCTTCAACATCTGGTTTTGATCGACTAAAGATGACAAGCGATCAACATAAAAAAGAGATGAAAACTTTAAAGGTAAAATCACTTCATGAAGAAAACAATGACGAGAAGTTACAAAGTCGTGTCCCATCATGCAGAAATAGGAAGTTTTTTGTTGATATAAACACAGAAGGTCCCTTGATCGTGAAGCCAAGACTTATTCCACCAATTCTACAAATGAAAAAGGTGAACAATTTTTTTATAAAAATATAAATTTTTAAATTTGTAAAGCTCCTTATCGCAAGAGCCTAAACTGCATGATGCTCCTAGTTCACAAGAGCTTAAAAGGTGAATGGAAAAAAAACACTCAATTAAACTACATCTTCTCTTACGTGTTGCAGTCGAGACATGTTACACCCTCAGAGGATTCATCTTTATCTTCTTCCACGTGCCTCAGTCGAGAGGATTCATCTCCAATTTCTTCCATGTGTTGCAGTTGAGACGATTCATCTTCATCTTCTCCCACATGTTGCAGTCGAGACGTGATGTAGTAGAGAGGATTCATCTTCATCTTCATCTTCTTCCATGTGTTACAGGCGAAATAATGATCGTCTTCATCTTCTCTTTGTTGAAGCCGAGAGGATCATCATCTTCATCTTCTCTTATATCTTACAGCAGAGAGGATATTCATCTTCATCTTCTCTCATGTGTTACTACTGAGAAAATATTCATCTGCATCTTCAACGTGTTACAGTCGAAAGGATCATCATCTTCATCTTCTCTTTGTTGCAGTCGTAAGGATCATCATCTTCATCTTCTCTCATGTATTACAGCAGAGAGGATATTCATCTTTATCTTCTCTTATGTGTTGCGATTGAGAAAATATTCATCTTCATCTTCAATATGTTGCAACCAAATGGATCATCATATTCATCTTCTTTGTGTTGCACTCGAGAGGATTATAATCATCTTCTTCTTCTCCCATGTGTTGCAACCTAGAGGATCACCATCTTCATTTGCATCTTTGATGTGTTACAACCATCATCATCTACATCTTCGACGTGCAACAACCGTTATCATTTACATCTTCGATGTGCTATAACTATCATCATTTGCATCTCTAACGTGCTGCAACTGTTATCATCTACATCTCTGATGTGCCACAGCCATCATTATTTGCATCTTCGACGTGTAGCAGTCGTCATCACCTGCATCTTTGATGTGTCGCAATCGTTATCATCTACATCTTTAACGTGTCGTAACCGATAGGATTTCCATCTCCATCTTCGATGTTTCATAGCCAAGAGGATCATCATCAACATATTCCTCTTCAATGTGTGGCAATCGAAGCAATGGACGTCATGATAGAGTTGCATTGTCTATCATGTACAAATCCAAGAAGCTGAAGTAGAAGAAGTAGTTGATGACATGATAGAGTTGCATCGTCTATCATGTATAAACCCCAGAAGCGAAAGTCGAAGAAGTAGTGGATGTCATGATAGAGTTGTATCATCTATCATGTACAAACCCAAGAAGCGAAAGTCAAAGAAGCAGTGGGTGCCATGATAGAGTTGCATCGTCTATCATGTATAAATCCAAGAAGCTGAAGTTGAAGAAGCAATGGACGCCATGATAGAGTTGCATTGTCTATCATGTACAAATCCAAGAAGCAGAAGATGAAGAAGCAGTGGACGCCATGATAGAGTTGCATCGTCTATTATGTGCAAACCTAAGAAGTGAAAGTCGAAGAAGCAATGGGAGCTATGATAGAGTTGCATCGTCTATCATGTACAAACCCATATAGTTGAAACAGTAGGCGTCATGATAGAGTTGCATCGTCTACCATGTACAAACTCATGAAGCCACCAAGATGTCGAAGAGACCAAACCAAGATACTTGCATAGAGCTTAAAAAATAGCTATAAAAAAAAGAAAAATTCTAGTTATGAGAAAAGAAAAAAAAGTTAGAAAAAAAAAGAAAGAAAGAGAAAAGAAAACATAAAAAAAAGGAAAAAGGAAAAAGGAGAAAACAAAAATAGAAAAGAATAAACAAAAAAAGAAAACCTCGAAAGAAAAGAAAAGGAAAAGAAAAATGAAAAAGAAAAAAGAAAAGAAAATAATGGAAAAAAACTTGAATTAAATGTTTTTTTTTCTTCTTTCTGCAGTCATTTCTAAAAAAAAAAAAGATAAATAAATAAAAAAAAAAGCTTCAATTCTCTATTCAGAAGCAGATTCACCATTGGTCATTTTTTTTCTCCCAAATTGAAGTAGATAAAAAAAAATTGGGGAGCCAAATACATAAGTAACAGTGATAAGGAACTAAAGGGAATGATTTTTTGCTTTCAACTTCGTTCTCTATTTATAGAGTAAGAAATGTATCAATCTCCAACTTTTTCTCCTACTTCTCAACAAACCAGTTAAGATTGAGTTAGGAGTTGGGATTTCCTAATCTTTCTCTTTATTTAAAAAAAATTAACAAATAAATTAATTTTTTTAAAAAAAATCTTTAAAATTTTTGTTTTCCTAATTAAATCCAAGATTGAATAAAATTAGAAAAAAAAATCCAAATAATTTTGTTTTTCTTCTATTGAAAAAAAAAATATTTATCCCAAATCATAAATTCATTTCAATTCAAATTAAAAAAAAATTAGGCAATATTTTCAAATTTTAAAGACAATTCAAATAGCATTGGAATTATAAAAAAACCAAATATTTGACTTAAATTCACATTTTGATGAATTGGCAACATTTCAATTCTATCATTTCTTTTTAAGTCTCAATTATCCCATTAAATATTGAAATTTATGTCCTAAAACTCGTAGTTTGTATTCAAAATTCTGTTAAATAAAATCGTCTTATTGATACTATAATCTGAAAGCCAATAAACTAATGTTCCAAGGCTATTATGTAGACTTGAACTTTATGTACAAACATAAAAGTGGATCAAGTTTGAGTCATAGGCTAAATGGTTTATAGTATATGGATAAGATTAGTGCCTTATTCGAGAGTACTATTGATACGACCTACTTTATAGTTAGCACAAATGATGTGATCCTAAATTGTTCATGTAGACACATGGAAGTTAGGGCATCCTATGTAAAGAGTTTACATAAGACTGGAACTATGAAATAATCACTTTTAAGTTATAACACCGTTAACTTTGTAAAACTGACTATTTCATTTATAGATATCCAATGTAATTAATCTTAATGTTGAGCTAACTATGAAATTTTATTCACACGAAATTATCCTTAGATCTGCATAGGTGAGGGCAGCTCAATGGCGCTGGTCCAATAAGCCTCCCATTCCAGGAGTAAGATTGGGTGGATAGCTAGGGATATAGGGTACAAGACGAAATTCACTCCTACCCATTCTATGGTTAGTAGATAGGTTGTTTCCTTAAAAAGTGCAAAACCCAACATTGTTATTCTCTCTAAAGCTTCCAATTTTTATTATTTTCATCTTGTTCTTGAGAGAATTCTTATTGTATTG
>JBBPDI010000002.1:1143029-1155677 GCA_037974545.1 Cucumis variabilis
AGTTTCTCTTTTTTTCTCCAACAAAACAATTAAAAAGAAGAAATACCTTATATCAATTCATTACAATAAATTTAATTTTTTTTTAAGTATAAAATAAACTAATTTAACTGTGTCAATATTTTAATTTTTTTAATTAGTTTTCACTACAAAATGATATTTTTTTATTAAAATGACCAAAATAATACAACTGACGTACAAATTGTATTACCAATTTTGAGGTTAAAATTCTACAACACAAAAATTTATATATATGATGAATTTATCATTTTTTATTTTAGTGATTTTATATCTTTTTTACCATACCAATTAAATATTCGCTTAGGTTTTATGGATAATCATATTAGATAAGTTTGAGAGATTCATTCTTAAAATTGGTTTATATTATATATATATATATATATATATATATATATATATATAAAAAAAAAGAAAGAAAGATAGATGAGATTCTTTGATTTTTAAACATTCCTTTTGAGAAGATGTGTCTGGTTTCAAAATTTGATTTCATTTTACTGGTTGAACCATGTTATATCTTAAAACCACATACGAACTTAAAAAATGGTGGAATATAATAAGTAAAAATTAATGTACTAACTTACGAAGAAATAATATTATATAAAGAGATTAATTCGAACATACAACTATATTACTGTTAGATATTATATATGTTAAAAGATATTATTAGCCTTAATTACTCAACTAAAATTAAACAGTTAATAAATATAAACAAACAATATATATAAAATAAGTGGGTCAAGTGTGGATGTGTGTGTAAACCTAAAAAGGATTTATATGTAACAATTTAAGTACACAATTTATTGTCACAAAATGAATCAATTTTGACATTTTGACGTTGAATTTTATAAACTATGATGAGATGGGATTGAAGGTCAACAATAGAGGCTATAGTGGCTGGCGGATATAAAACAATATCAATTAGACTTTTTTTTCTTTTTTCTTTTCTTTTTGGCCTAAAGTTAACAATAATTAATTTCTTTTAGTGGCTTGTTATTTTCTTTTTTATATAGTGTCATTTGTGTAACATTCTCATTTTCTAATATTTAACCAATATTGTTATCTCAATTAAAACATAATCATAACCTTACTTTGATTGCAAGTAATTGTAACGATCATATATAAATTATATATTTAAGAATAAAATTTGATTGACAATATATATCATCCAACACGCAACAAAAATTATTATCAATAATTTGTGGTATATGTATATTAAGTTGATGAATTAAAGCAGTAAAACTATTAATTAAATTGTTTATATGAGATGCCAATTTGGATGGAGCTTCTCTTTTAAGTAATCATTATTCCTCGTTTACTAGATGGATTTGCCCTTTGTATTGTTCTAATATTGGAGAAGGATATATAGTAGGCCTCATGTTTTTTAATTTCGAAGAAAAATCAATATAAAAGAAAATGATGTGTGCACCTTTAGGCTAAAATGAGGAATATTCTTAATTTTTGGCAAATATCACTCTTTACCAAGGTTGGATTAAGTTTTAACTGATTATTTTCAAATATAAAAAAATGAATTAAAATATGTTCAAATTATAGTAAAATATCACAGTTTTTTTACAAGGATCATGGTAGATTACTATTAGCTATGTGGTCTATATGTATCATGATACACATATAGTAGTCAATTCTAGTCTATTATGATCTAGCTATCACGAACAAATTGTTATAGATTCCAAATAAAAGGTTAACAAGCTATTATTCATGTGACACCCAATTAATAGAAAAAGGAAACATGAATGCACCAACCACATTCAAATGTGAGGAATATATATATATATATATATATATATATATGGAAAGAAAAGTAAATTGTCTTGAAAATATTTTACAAATATAGAAAAATTATACTTTCTATTGGTTATAGATTCTGATAGATTCAGATAGACATCTATCACTTTAGTGATATACTATTAGGTGTGTATCTGAGTCTATTTGATCTATAACGGATAGTGTTGAAATACTTTGATGAAGCTATACGTCAAAAGAATAAATCTGCAAAATAGAAACTCATTAGTAGTATGGGTGAGTCGCGAATCTCACTTTCTTTAGGAAGTTTCGCGGCTCTGCTTGATATGTAAAAAATTATGGAATTGCTCAGTTGTCTTCAGGGTAAAACAACCTTTGTTTGTTGATCGGATGTGTACTGAAATCGAACAAAAACCAATACTCTAATGGATAGTGACTAAAAATAAAAAAACGAACAAAGTAGAAAGGGAGAGAATAGTTTTTATTTTTTGATTCAATGATCCCAAATGAGAAAAAAGGTGTGATATATATAGCGGAGGAAATGTAACTTTGGTAACAGTTTAACCATAAAAAACTTAGGTAACGGTTCAAGAGTAAAAAACAGTTTCATTCACGAAATTAATTAAGAAGAAATGTTCAAATTTAATTTTAGGAAAACAATAAGTCTATCATTATTTTACTTCACCACGCCTCGTTCGCTCGCCCAATCAAACGAATGGCAGTGCACGCGTGTGGAGATATTGATAAAGCCACATTTTCCTATCTCTTCACATTTTCTAAAACTTGGGTATCTCTTTGGGGCCAAACCCACAACTCAAAGTGTGGGTGTTTAAGGGAGCTCTTCCACTTTGCTTTTTCTATGCAATGTGGAAATCCAATTTTGAACAAAATAATAATATATTTTATTTAAATAATTTTTCATCAACAATCCCTCACTTAAAAATTTTTTACTCACCAATCCCCCACTTGAAAATTTTTCTAAAACATTTTCATTGAATAGTATGTATATGTGTAACATTGTGCTTAAGCAAAGGTGTCTTACAATTTGAACCTTTACGTAGTGACAATGATTTAAAATATAGTGAAGTAACCCTTGGTTTTGAACTTTACCTCTAACAAAATTGCACACACAATATTATTTGAGTGAAGTTCTAAATGGTCGTGCTTTAAGGCCTTACATGTACACCCTAGTTTAGTGGATGGTATAGAGAATTTGTCTAAAATTTCATAGGAAGCGATCCTCACTTCCACATTCACAAAGGTGAATGTACCAAGAGTATTCTTGTAGCTATGTACTTGTACACCCCAGATTTTAAGGTATCCTATTTTAATCAATTACTTTATTATTTAGAGATTTTATTTTTGTTGGGTGTTGTATTATAGGTTTGAGGGAAAAGAAAAGAAATAGGAAGTTAATAACTAAAGTAATAATAATAATAGTTATTATTATTAAAAAAATTATTTCTTCATTCATGCGTGTGACACTGTCCCTCCCTCTTTCTTCTTCTTCTTCTTCTTTTCTTTTGCTCTTCTCGTGTCGTACCCAGCCGCCAACTGTCTTCCTTTTCTTTTCCATTCACCTTAAGCCAACAACCATTAGCCACGCTCTTATTGTCGATGACATCAATTCATTGACGGAAACAAAACCCAGTCGGGCTACATCGTCTCACCATTCGCAAAGTCGTTGGTCTTCTGTGCTTGGTCTTCGATCATGAAGTGTAGTTGCGCCATTCATTGTTTCATCGAAGTTTACACTGAACAGTATCGTCTGCGCATGTCTTCGTGTGTGAGACAACCACGCACGTTCTTTTCTGACTGTGCGTGATTTCCTTCTAATCGCGAGTCACAAATCGACCCACGCCTAAATCGATTTCACATCCTTCTTTGCGTTACCTTCAAACGCCACTACTGCCTCTACCTTGTTGTAGGTTCGTTTGGTAAGGATAAAATTGAGAGGTTCTAAGATTCTGCATTGTAAATACGTTGAGGTGTGATGTTTGTTTAATTGGTCGAATTGATGTTTATTCTTGAAGGTGATGTTGGTGATTTGGTGTTAGGATCCTTGAATTTTGCAATAAGCTTTGTTGGAGTTCGATTCTCCACTTCTTGGGTAAGTTGTGGAATTTACATATAGGGTAAACTAAATGGATCAAACTATTTAGAAAGATGTTGATTTTATGTTTGTTTATGTTTAGGATTTGATTTATTGAATTTAGTTCGATTGAAGAACTTGCATAAAAGTGAGGTAAGAGTACCTACTACTGGACTCAACGATGCAATTGAGATGTATTGTCTGTGTGAATTTTGCTGAACTAGATGGACTGACTGATATGCAAATTTATAATTGATGACTGTTTAGCTATATAAATTTTATTGAATTGAGATGGACTGACTGATACGTATACTTGGTTATGATGACTGAACTGAGAAACTTGAGTTGATTAAGTTGTGGGTTGTTGATTGTTATGTTAGGGCATCGGTAGTGTTCTATAGGTAGGATTAACGAACCAAATTGAATTGACTAAATTGAGAAAAGCGATGCTTATGTATAAGTTTATTCGTTGAGGAACCACTCGGATAATGTTTGATTATGTGTTGGATTGCATAAATTGACTGTAAATGTGTTGAGCTGGAACAATGAATTGATGGTAGTTTGAATTGCTATTTGTTTGACTAATTAAAAATGCTAGATTTGGACTGAGGGAAAATTGTTAGCTTTATCTATAGAGTAGTGTGCCTTGTAGGTGTCCTACGGGATCACCATCTGTTGTGCATCCTTCAAGAGCACTAAACTGGTATGTCCTTACTGTAGAGTACTGGACTGATATGTACATCCTTCGGGGCATTAAACTGATTACGTGAATCCTTCGAGATCACAAGACTGTTAAAAGTGCTGAGTACCCCCAATAGAAAGTTAACAGTTTTATTTTTCCCCTAACTGGACAAGTAGTGGGTCTTTTACTTGGTATGTCTATACTCACCCTTTTATGTTTAATTTTGTTTTAGGCAAAGATAACATGAGAGGCAGACCGACGAGGGATAAGAAGGAGACATGATTGCCATAGGGGAAAAGTCCTTCAAACTATTTTCGCTTTATACTT
Source organism: Cucumis variabilis (assembly GCA_037974545.1). Classification (NCBI taxonomy): domain Eukaryota; kingdom Viridiplantae; phylum Streptophyta; class Magnoliopsida; order Cucurbitales; family Cucurbitaceae; genus Cucumis; species Cucumis variabilis. The sequence goes on from JBBPDI010000002.1 coordinate 1,147,910, forward strand.
TTGGTTTTTACTTAGTAATTGAGGTTGTTTTGGGTTTTCGTGATTGAATTCTCTTTATTATCGATGTTTTTTTTTTACTTTCAAAATTTTGTTTGAATTAGGGCCTAAACATATATAAAAACTCTTTGATGTTGTTAAAATTTTATTTAAATTATTAAGTCTTACGTTTAAAGTATAAGTCTAGTGTCAAGGTAACAACATCAGCTTAATTCGAAAAGTTGGATCGTTATAGTTGGTATCAGAGCCTAAGTTTTAGGTTATGTAGATTGACTTATGATGTAAGTCTATGTTTTTGTGACCCTATGGTTAACACAATCCTTTGTCACTCGTCAGGTATGCCTTTATGCCCTATATGTATGGTTTTATCAGTATAACCTTGCCTAAGTTAAACTAGACTGTATGAAGTATTTTGTTGTTTAAGGCTAAAAGATTATTGGTGGATAATAGGAAATTAGTCGCCAAGGAGAGGTGTCCATAAGGGTGGTCTTAGAGGCCGAGGTTGAGGTAGAGGAGTAGGGTGTAATCAGCCTACGGAGAGCCAAGCTGAATAGCATGTTCCTATTTCACCTGTGACTCAAACTGTTTGATATAGTATCACGTTTTACCTCTGAGCATGTTAGTAATGAGCAGGCCAGAGTTGAGAGATTTGTTAGAAGTTTGAAAGATGAGATTAGAGGGTTTGTGCAAGCACTTAAGCCATATACTCAAGCTGAAGCACTGCGCCTGGCAGTGGACATGAGTATTCGTAAGGATGAGGTTCAATCAAAAAGTTTTGATAAGGGAACATCATCTAGTTAGAAGAGTAAAGCAGACAAGAAGCTTGTGGAATTTTCTTAGAGGAACTTGAGGTCAGGTGGGGATTTTCACCAATTCCAACAGAATTCCATTGGGGCAGGTAAAGCTGCCAGAGAGAAATTGTTGTGCAACACTTGTGGAAAGCACCATCTGGGTCGTTGCATATTTGGGACCAGGATTTGCTTCAAGTGTAGTCAAGAATGGCACACAGCTAATCATTGTCCTTCGAGACCTACTGAGACTGGGCAGAGTAGTCAGGGAGCAAGAGTACCACAACAGGGCAAAGTATTTGCAACTAGCAGATCTGAGACTGAGAGAGTTGGCACAGTTGTGACAGGTAGGCTACCAGTGTTGGGCATTTTGTCTTAACTTTGTTTGATTCTGGTGCCTCTCACTCTTTTATATCATCGATATTTGTAACACATGCACGTTTAGAAGTGTAGCCCCTAGAATATGTTTTGTCAGTGTCTACACCATCTGGAGAAATTATGTTGTCAAAGGAAAAGATTAAAGCATATCAGATTGAGATAGCTAGTCGTGTGTTGGATGTAACCTTACTAGTATTGGCTATGCATGATTTCGATGTGATTTTAGGCATGGATTGGTTAGCTCCTATTCATGCTACTATTGATTGTTCTTGCAAAGAGGTAATGTTCAACCCTTCTACCAAGCCTAGTTTTAAATTTAAAGGGGTAAGGACTGTGGTACTACTTAAAGTAATTTCAGCTATGAAAGCTACTCAACCAGGGTACCTGGAGTATTTTGGCCAGTGTGAGGGAATACCCTGATGTATTTCCACATGAGCTTCCAAGACTTTTGCCTTATAGGGAGATCGATTTTGTTATTGAGTTAGAGCCAGGTACCACTCCCATTTCTAGAGTCTCGTATCGAATTACTCTAGCTGAATTGAAAGAACCGAAGGTACAGTTACAGAAGTTACTAGACAAAGGCTTTATTTGACTTAGTGTGTCGCCTTAGGGAGCACCAGTACTTTTTGTGAAGAAAAAGGATGGGTTGATGCGTCTTTGCATTGACTATAGGGAATTTAATAATGTAATAGTCAATAACAAGTATCCATTGCCCATAATTGATGATTTGTTTGATGAGTTGAAAGGGGCCACTGTGTTCTATAAGATTGATTTCCGCTCATGCTATAATCAGTTGAGGATTAGAAATAGTGACATTCCTAAAACTGCCTTTCGTTCGAGGTATGGACATTATGAATTCATTGTAATGTCTTTTGGTTTGATAAATGCACCTGTTGTATTTATGGATCTGATGAATAGGGTCTTTAAGGATTTCTTAGACACTTTTGTTATAGTCTTATATTGATGATATTTTGGTGTACGCCAAGATAGACACTAAACATGAAGAAGATTTGCATAAGGTTTTAGAAACTATTAAAGCCAATAAACTTTATGCTAAGTTCTCAAAGTGTGAGTTCTCAAAGGGTGTTCCTTGGTAATGTGGTATTTAGTGAGGGAGTTTCTGTGGATCCTGTAAAGATTGAAGTTATTACCAATTGGGCTCGACCCTCTACAGTTAGCAAGGTTCGTTGTTTTCTGGGTTTAGCAGGTTATTATCGGAAGTTTGTGGAGGATTTCTATCGTATAGCTACTCCCTTGACTCAGTTGACCAGGAAGAGGACTCCTTTTGTTTGAAGCCGAGCATGTGAGAGTAGTTTTCAGAACCCTAAGCAAAAATTTATAACTGCATCGGTTCTTCTAGTGCTAGATCGATCTGGTAGTTTTATGATCTACAGTGATACTTCTAAGAAAGGTCTGGGTTGCGTTTTAATGTAACAGGGTAAGGTGGTTGCTTATGCTTCTCGTCAGTTGAAGAGTCATAAGCAGAATTACCTTACACATGATTTAGAGTTGGCAGCAGTAGTTTTTGCATTTAAAATTTGGAGACATTTCTTGTATGGTGAAAAGATACAAATTTTTACTGACCATAAGAGCTTGAAATACTTCTTCACTTAAAAGGAGTTAAATATGAGACAGCAAAGAGGACTCGAGTTAGTAAAAGATTATGACTTTAGATATTGTACAATCTAGGTAAGGCGAATGTGGTAGCTGATGCTCTTAGTAGAAAAGTATCACTTTTAGCAGCACTTATTACCAGACAGTCCTCATTACACCGAGATATTGAGGCAGAGGATTATTGATGCTCGGAATAATGATCCTTATTTGGTTGAAAAGCGTTGCCTTGTAAAAACGAGGTAAGCTGATGGGTTCTCCATATCCTCTGATGGTGGACTTTTGTTTGAGAGGCGTTTGTGTGTGCCAGTAGACACTGCAGTTAAAACTGATTTATTGAAAGAAGCTCATAGCTCCCCATTTTCCATGCATCCTGGTAGTACGAAAATGCATCAGGATCTGAAACAAGTGTACTGGTCGCGTAATATGAAGAAAGAAGTGGCAAAGTTTTTTAGTAGGTGTTTGGTGTGCCAGCAGGTTAAAGCACCTAGACAGAAACTAGCAGGTTTGTTACAACCTTTGAATGCACCAGAGTGGAAGTGGGAGAATGTGTCCATGGATTTTATTACAGGATTGCCTATAACCCTGAAGGGTTACACAGTGATTTGGGTGGTTGTAGACAGGCTTATGAAGCCAGCACATTTCGTCCCATGAAAATCCACTTATACTGCTAGTAAGTGGGCACAATTATACTTGACTAAGATTATGAGATTGTATGGAGTGTCCGTATCAATTGTTTCTGACAGAGATGCACGTTTTACTTCCAAGTTTTGGAAGGGACTTCAAACTGCCATGGGCACGAGGTCAGATTTCAGTCCAGCTTTTCACCCACAGACTGATGGTCAAAGTGAACGTTTGAACCAAATTTTAGAGGATATGCAACGAGCTTGTGCGTTAGTTTCTAAGTAGTTGGAACTCTCACTTGCATTTGATGGAGTTTACCTATAATAACAGCTTTCAGGCTACTATTGGCACCGTTTGAGGCATTGTATGGTCAATGTTGTACGACCCCTGTTTGTTGGAACGAGGTTGGTGAATAGAGATTAATGGGTCCTGAGTTGGTTCAATCTACTAATGAGGCTATTCAGAAGATTAAAGCACGTATGCAAACAGCACAGAGTAGACAGAAAAGTTATGCTGATGTGAGATGGAAAGATCTTGAGTTTGATGTGGGAGATAAAGTGTTCTTGAAAGTAGCACCAATGAAAGGTGTTATGCGTTTTGAAAAGAAAGGAAAATTGAGTCCTCTTTTTGTTGGACCGTTTAAGATTTTAGAGAGAATTGGTGTTGTGGCTTATCATTTGGCATTGCCACCATCTTTCTCTACAGTTCATAATGTTTTTCATGTTTCAATGTTGAGAAGGTACATGGCCGATCCATCTCATGTGATAGACTATGAACCATTAGAGATTGATGAGAATTTGAGCTATGTAGAGCAACCAGTTGAGATTCTGACAAGAGAGGTAAAAATGCTTCGTAACAGAGGGATTGCATTAGTAAAAGTATTATGCCAGAATCATCGAGTTAAAGAGGCAACATGAGAGCGAGAAAATGTTATGAGAGCTCGTTACCTAGAGTTGTTCCATGATTAGAACTTTCGAGGACGAAAGTTTCTTAAGGAGCAAAAATTGTAACATCCCAGATTTTAAGATATCCTATTTTAATCAATTGCCTTATTATTTAGAGATTTTATTTTTATTGGGTGTTATTGTATTATAGATTTGAGGGAAAAAAAAAGAAATAGGAAGTTAATAACTAAAGTAATAATAATAATAATAATAATAATTATTATTATTATTATTATTATTTTAAAAAAATTCTTTCTTCCTTCATACGTGCGCAACCCCCCTTTATTCTTCTTCTTCTACTTTTCCTCTTCTCGTACCCTACCTAGTCGCCAGACGTCTTTCTTTTCTTTTTCGTTCACCTGAAGTCGATAACCATTAGCCACGCCCTCACTGTCAACGATCTCAGTTCATCGACGGAAACGAAACCCAGCGAGGCTACATCGTGTCACAATCTGTAAAGCTGTTGGCCTTCCGTGCTCGGTCTTTGGTTGTAAAGTGCAGCCTTGCCATTCGTTGTTTCATCAAACTTGATGCCGAATAGTCGTCGTCCACACATGTCTTCTTGTGTGAGACAGCTACGCGTGTTCCCTTCTGATCGTGCGTGATTCCTTCTAGCCACGAGTCACAAATCGACCCATGCCCAAATCGATTTCACATTCTTCTTTGCATTACCTTCAAACATCGTCGCTGTTTTTGCCTTGTTGTAGGTTCATTAAGGTGTGATGTTTGTTTGATTGGTTAAATTGATGTTTATTCTTGAAGGCGATATTGGTGATTTGGTATTAGGATCCTTGAATTTTGCAATAAGCTTCGCTTGAGTTCGATTCTCCACTTCTTGGGTAAGTTGTGGAATTTACATATAGGGTAAATTGAATGGATGAAACTATTTAAAAAGATGTTGATTTTATGTTTATTTCCGTTTAGGATTTGATTTATTGGATTTAGTTCGATTGAAGAACTTGCATAAAAGTGAGGTAAGAGTACCTACTACTGGACTCAACGATTCAATTGAGATGTATTGTCTGTATGAATTTTGCTGAACTGGATGGATTGACTGATATGCAAATTTATAATTGATGACTGTTTAGCTATATAAATTTTATTGAACTGAGATGGACTGACTGATACGTATACTTGATTATGATGACTGAACTGAGAAACTTGAGTTGATTAAGTTGTGGGTTGTTGACTGTTATGTTAAGGCATCGGTAGTGTTATATAGGTAGGATTAAGGAACCAAATTGAATTAACTGAATTGAGAAGAGCATGGTTATGTATAAGTTTATTCGTTGAGGAACCGCTCTGATAATGTTTAATCATATGTTGAATTTCATAAATTGACTGTAAATGTGTTGAACTGGAACAATGAAATGATGATAGTTTGAATTGTTATTTGTTTGACTAATTAAAAATGCTAGATGGACTGTGGGGAAATTGTTAATTTTATCTATAGGGTAGTGTGCCTTGCAGGTGTCCTACGGGATCACCATCTATTGTGCATCCTTCGGAAGCACTAGACTAACATGTCCTGACTGTAGAGCACTAGACTGATATGTACGTCCTTCGGGGCATTAGACTGATTACGTACTGAATTCTACAGGATCACAAGACTGCTAAAAGTGCAGGGTACCCTCAATAGAAAGTTAGCAGTTTTATTTATCTCCTTACGGGATCAGTAGTGGGTCTCTTACTGAGTATGTCTATACTCACCCTTTTATGTTTAATTTTGTTTTAGGCAAAGATAACACAAGAGGCAGATCGACGAAGGACAAGAAGGAAACGTGATTGCCATAGGGAAAAGGTCCTTCAAACTGCTCTCGCTTTATATTTTTGCTTTTTGCTTATAATTGAGACTGTTTTTGGGTTTTCATGATTGGATTTTCTTTATTATCGATGTTTTTTTATTAATAAAAATTTTGTTTGAATTAGGGCCTTCAAACTCTTTGATGTTGTTAAAATTTTATTTAAATTATTAAGTCTTATGTTTAAAGTATAAGTCTAGTGTCAAGGTAACAACTTCAGCTTAATTCGAAAAGTTGGATCGTTACAGTACTCCGTTTGTCATCAAGTACAGAATTCATTAAGAAATAAGTTCAACCTTTTCATTCGCTGTAGGATGATGTCATGCTAATCATTGTATCACAAGAATGAAACTCTTGATTATTCTTACATGATTCTCTTCATACCATTTATGATCATTACCCATTGAACTCATTTCTTCTGATCTCCAGTCTTTCAAGTTGGGTTTACCTCACAAGTGACTCAATTTTCTATGGGCTTGAGTCTTGTCCTTTCTTAGGTTTTGAAAACTTTATCTTTAGCTAATCATTTTGTCAAAGGATTAACCAAGTTATCATCAGTTCGAAACTCTCTGCACCAGTAGTGAGAAACTCTCAAATGATACAATGTGTACCACGTATCTGTCGCCTCTTACCATTGTAATAATGGTTTTCAACTTTTGCGATAATTGTAGTACTATCGTAGTGGATCACTATGGTAGGTACCGAACTTTCCCATATCGATATCTCTAATAGCAAGCTTTGAAGCCAACTCACTAGCAGTAGCTAATACTATAATTTCTAACTGCATCATAGAATGGGCTAAAATAGTTTGTTTCTTGGATTTTCAAGTAACAACCCCTCCTGCTATATTGAAAATATAGTATCTGAAAGGAGGTTCCAATCAACATCCTTGTAACCTTTGTAATGTCTCGAAAATTAAGATAATTTTTTGAGCTTATTATCTTAGTTTTGTTTAATTATGTTTAATTTATTAGACGTTTATTTTGATGATTATTTAATTTTATGGAAATTGGAATTAATTACACAATTTGGGTGTTATTTAATTAAATTGAAGTGTTGAAATTTTATTGTAGATTTGATAATTATATGTCTATATGGGTATATATATATATAATTATTATGGAAAAGGAAAAAATAATTATATTTGTTAAATATAATTATTTACGAGAAAGATATTGTATTTTGTAGAGAAAACAAAGATAAATTATTTGTATAAATGATATTTGTTTAGAAAAAAAAATAATTATATATTGGAATAATATAATTATTTGTAAAAGTATAATTATTTTGGAAAGATAAAAGTTGATTTGATTGAAGATTTAATTAAGGAAAGAGAATGTGAATTTTATTTTGTTGGAAAAGTAAAGTTAATTATATGATGAAATATAATTGTTGGAAAATAGGACAATTAATGTAACACCCTGAATTTTAAGGTATTTTATTTTATTTTAATTAAATTACCTTATTATTTAGAGTTTTTGAATTTTTGGGTGTTGTTATACTATGGTTTTGTATGAAAGGAAAAGAAATAGAAATTTACATGATAATAATAGTTATTATTATTATAATATATATATATAAAATTCCCCCCCCTTCTCGCGCGCGCCTCCCCTCCCAACCTTCT
>JBBPDI010000002.1:1155777-1171282 GCA_037974545.1 Cucumis variabilis
TTTGCCTAAATTATGTCTGGACATATGATATTTGTCTGTGATTAGCTGGTGCATACTTCTGAGCTACTTCTGAGATATTTTCTCATTTTATGCATGTATTGATTTTGGTTGGGGAATCATGATCCTCTTCTACCGCGTTAATTTGTGGAATTTAAGTACCGACTATGTTCATAGTAGCTTTCAAGAGATTGTTGGGGTATTATTCTTCTGATTGAAAGGGAATTGTATTGGATATAAACCTATTTGATTTCATTTACACAGTTCAAATCTTATGAACTACCGGGATTTCCTAAGAAACAGAGAAAACTCAAACTAATTCTTAATAATCTCTTTAATTTGTTGAATGCAAAAACATTTTAAAAATCGTCAGGAAATTTCATTTTGAAAGTAAACTGTCGTACTTAATTGTTGCTTCGGACCGAAGTTTTAGGGTACAAAATCCTGTAAATGCCACCACTCAACTGAAAAGACACTTCAATATCATATGTTATCTTTTTACCAAAACTATAACGCCTTTTTTTTCCGTAAATGTAATCCGATTATGGAAAGTTTTTGAGAATTTTCAGTTTATGGTTTTTTTATAAGATAATTTATAGTTACATTACATGGACGGTGGCAATATGCTATCACTAAGTAATACTCTAATTTGAAGTTATCGCTAAGTGAAGATAATAGAAGTTAAAATGTAGCAGGACCAAAAGAATGAAAGTAAAAGTAAAATAAACATTTATGATATTTATTTTGGATTCCACGGTAGGCCAGTTTTAGGTTTTAGGGTTTATATGTATGGGAGGTTCTTGTCATGTGCCTGAAATGCAAATGCATCCTTGGGAGGGTATCCCACGTATACAATCACTTGCTCTATTATTAATTGGGTTTTTTGGTGCCCATCTTTTGAGGAAAATCGGAATAAGTTGTAAATAAGTTTGGGAGTCAACAATACCTTCTTAAGATTAAAACATTTCCATCGAAGGTTTTCCATAAGATACTGCCTACAAATGTCAACGAAAACTCGAAATGACCCATCAAAAGTGTGGTATGCGTTTTAGAGAGTGAAGAGCTTGTGTTGGGTGCTCATTCGAAAGTGAATCATTATAGCTACAATGATATGTGATTGTACTTTACCAAGTATGGATCCAATCCCAAGTTGGTGCTTCTCATATGCTTGATATGATCGATTCTAAAGTGGATTGGAGGATTGAAACAAGGGTCGTGTTTGTGGGCTTTTGGCGCTGGTTCATATCAACATTGATTGGATTTTGTTCTGTGTTGATGAAAATTTCTGAAGATGTCAATTATCACTAATATTCATCCCAATGTGATTTTATAGAAGGGAGAAGATAACAAATAAGTTGTGATGCTATCGTAGGTGAGATGGCTAGCGATGCAAATTATCATCCTAGATGAAAGACTACTACATGAGATGTACTAATGATATTAAATTCATTTTTTTAAAATACAAAATATTTATGATCATTTTATGTCCTAAAAGAATTAAATATTTTAAGATTGTTTTACATGTAATTTTCAATGCTAACTTCTCTTTAACTACAAACGTTTTCATAATTAATTTTTTCAATTAATTACCATTCTCTTTAACTACAAACGATTTCATAATTAATTTTTTCAATTAATTAACATATCTTTTAGTCTCTTCAATCTATAAAACACATTTCATTCTTCATTTTGAGAGTATGCGAAAAACAAAAAAACTTTTTTTAAAACTTTCTTGATGAGGTTTCAAGCAAAAAAAGAAAAAAAAGTGTATTTTTTAGTGCTGAGATTTCAATTAGTTTCTCGTGCAAAATTGATTGAAGAACATGACTGTTTTATCTTGGAGACGTTAAGACTCGAAATCTGTTTGCACAAAAGAGTAGAGCTACAAAACGTCTTGAAAGCGAGATCTGCGACTCAATTTTTTTTTTTTACCAGACGAGTTGATCATTAAGTGAACTGATTAGTACGTGACAAGTCCCTACAAACTGATCTTTAGGCATTTTGATCATTACACAAGGTGAGATAGCAAGCTGTCAGTTTAAGTATTTCATCTAGACAAAGGCGAAATACTAATACCACCCGGCGAAATACAAAACGAATTAGCATGTGGATTGTCTAGGCGTTCAGACTTCTCAACATACCTCTTCTCAGCGAATTGCAACAACAATTTGAAAACGATCCGTTATGTTGCGATGTTCCAACCATTCCAAGGCAATTTGATGTCTTTTAATCTCAATCGCCCATTTCGCTTTGAAGGAGCACACTTTAAGAGATGAAAGCAAAAGATGTTCTTCCTTACATTGAAGAAAGTTGCCACCCCCTGTTCCACTGAAAAACCAAAGGTTCCATAAACCAATCCAACAGAAGAACAAATCAACAATGTTACCATGTGGATAGAGACAAACTTCATTCGTAAGAATTTTATTCTAAATGGACTTATTGAGGAATTATACGACTATTACAGTACCATGTCTACCACGAAAAAAGTGGAGGACACTACAAAAGAAATATGACATTGAGAAAGTCGGATCCAAGAAGTACTTAATAAGCAGATACTTGTGATATCAAATGATTGATGACAGATTTGTGGAGGCTCAATCACAAGAGATACAAAAGATTGCACATTAAATTATCAACAAAAGTATGCCACTTGATGATCAATTTCAAGTTGCTATTATTATTAATAAGTTACCTCCTCTATGGAAAGACTTCAAGAACACTCTAAGACACAAAACAAAGGAGTTCTCGCAAGAAAGCCTCAATACGCGTTTAAGGGTAGAAGAGGAGGCTAGAAGACATGACCAAAAAGAGGAGGTGAATGTAATTACCAGAAAGTTGTCTACCGCAGTTTTGAAACCGGACCTGAAGCCAAAAGAGAACGAAATGAAACGAGGTTCTAACAAATAGAAGAATACTGAAAATTCACAATTCAGAAGTACGGTACAAATTGTTTGTTATAATTGTAATAAGTCTGGACACTTAGTTAGAAATTGTAGAAATGGAAATCGTCCTGCTGTGAAGGCGAAAACCTAGTAAAAGAGGATTTAGTAGCTTTGATCATAGAAGTTAATGTGATTGGAGGGTCTGAAGGTTGGTGGTTAGACACTGGTGCATTCCACTATGTTTGTCACGACCTTACCTTAGCTTATTTAGAAAATATAATGAGACTAAGGATAAGAATATCCTTTTGGCAGATCATCATACAACTAAGGTGGCTGGTGTTGAAGAAGTAGAATTGAAATTCACATTTGGCAAGACGCTTGTGTTGAAAGAAGTTCTGAACATTCCTGAAATTTGAAAGAATCTTGTATTAGGATATCTCCTTAACAAAGCCGACTTCACCCAAACAATAGGATCAAATATTTTTATCTTAACAAAAGATAATGTATTTATGGGAAAAATTTATGCAACTAATGACATGTTTAAGTTAAATTTAGAAATGAATAAGAAAATGTCTTCTACTTACATGTTGTCTACTTTTAATATTTGACATGCTAGACTTTTTCATGTTAATAAAAGATTAATTAGCAACATGAGTAGGTTAAATCTTATTTATAAATTATCTTTGCAAGAATTTGAGAAACATGCATGTTGTAGTCAAGCTAAGATAACTAAAACTTCGAATAAATCTGTAACTAAGGTAACTGAACCTCTAGAATTAATTCATTTTGATTTATGTGAATTTGATGGCATGTGAACTAGAAACAGTAAAAGATATTTTATAACCTTTATAGATTACTGTTCCGGCTTTACTTTTATCTACCTGTTTAAGAATAAAAGTGATGCTTTTGTCATGTTCAAGGTGTTATGTAACAAAAATAGAGAATTGGTTTAATAAAAGAATTAAAAGACTTCGTAGTGATAGAGGAACTGGATATGATTTAGTTTCTGTTAATGAATTCTATAACACCAAAGGAATAATACACGAAAGAACTGCACCTTATTCTCCTAAAATGAATGGAAAAGCTGAAAGGAAGAAGAACTCTAACTAAGTTAGTAGTTGCTATCTTGCTTGATTTGAGAGTAGCAACATCTTGGTGGGGTGAAATAATAAAGATCGATAATTAAGTCATTATAGAATTCCTAAATCAAATAGTAAAATGTCACCATACGAAGTTCTTAAAAATAAAACACCAAACCTATGTTATCTTAGAACTTAAGGTTGTCTAGCCTATGTTAGAATACCTAATCCTTAAAGAAGAAAATTAGCTAGTAGAGCTTATGAATGTGTCTTCATAGGATAAGCTGAAAATAGTAAAGCCTATACACTACAACAAAAAGTATCTATTACAACAGTTGTGTACATTCCAAAATTGAAGGGAGGAAAAAAAGCTGTTACAGAAGCTAAAAATCCACATTTTTGTCGAGAAAAGACGGAATTTTTCGAATTTTGCTTCCTGCAACAGCTATTTGTTGTCATAAAAGATACCGAAAATAAATTATTAAAACAAAATTCATTTTAAATCAAAAAGTTAATAAAATCAGATTTTTCCTAATTCTAAAAACATTAAATAAAATAATTTATTTATTGAAATAAAACTTATAAAATATCTCCAAACCATTTCTCTAATTGTTCTTCTTCTTCTTCTACTACCTGTTCTTTTTCTTCTTCTTCCTCTACCTCTTCTTCCTATTCTTCTTCCTCTTCCTTTTCCTCTTCTTCTTCTTCATCAATTTTTCCTCTCTTCCACTAACCATCTCTCTCCCTCTCTCATGCACGTAGAAAATGACACGACTTTTCGTCGACGACACTTTTGAAATCCCCCTCTTTCTCTCCTTCACCTGACGCCAAAACCCAACACCCCTTGCGCTGCTTAACTCGCCGGTGAATTCTAGTCGCTGCACGCGGTAGCTCGCTAGAGATCAAGCCCATCGTGCCCTGTCTCCGTTCTTCATTCAGATTCAACTTCTAGAGTATGATTTTTGTGTTTTGGAGTTGTTTTGTTAGGCTATTTTGAATACCCGTTATTTTTAGATTTGAGTTTAAGATTACCCATTACTTTTTTACGCTAGATTTGAATTTTAAAAGCGTTTGAGCCATTGTCCAACCCTTCAAAAAGTCGTATTTGGGCATTTTGACACAACTTCTACGAGATTATAAACTTTATTGAGTGGGTCTTGAGTACCCGTTGAGCAGCACCCATAACGTTTGGATGCTAAATTGAAGTTCTTGGAATGACTTAGCTACTGTTTAGTTGAGAATGAGTAAAACTTTGGCGTTCGACACGAATTTGGGTAAGGTTTCAAGTCTTATGGTTTGCGTATTAAGTATCCATTTAATTTTAGTCTATTTTCTAATGAACCATGTTGGTGGATGCTTGTTTTCAAAGTAGAAAATCGTTAGAACATTGTCCGTTAAGATTAAGGCTACCTTTCCAAGTGTTAGTAAGAAATTGAGTGATTTTAGTAAGTTTCGTGATTACCCGATTAGTTTTGACATGGAATTTTTATTACCATATTGTTGATTGGAAGAATTTAGACAGTAAAGAACTATGGAGTATTGTTCACCGCACCTAAGATTGTTAGTACAAGTGTGGGTAGGTTCTTAAGTGTTAACTCATTAGTTGTTGATGGGTTTGTTAAATGATCTAAATCTCGCAAGTTATTGGGGTTTCTAGGAAGATTAACTAATGCTTCTTTGTTTGACAGACATCCTATTCAAACTTGCTGATTTTGTTGCCTGGTATTTGAATTTCAATTTTTTTTGTCTCAATTTAACTAGTTGATTGAGTAGAGTGTCTCGTAGATTGAATTATTGTGTCAATGTCTATTTTTGTTTAAATGTTTATAAACATTAAAGCTGAAATTTAGTTGTTGACATGCTTTTGATGAAGTGAATGGTTTCTTAATTTTTCTATTCTATGTGAAGGATGTATGAAAAAGATGGGGAGAGTTAGATATATATTACATCAAAGCTTTTCTAGAGAAGTATTATAACCTCTTTTCGAGCTCTTATGAAAATATGCAACATTGAAAAGGTATCTCATGGGTATTTGTTCAATCTCATTTTGTTGTGATCAATTGAGATACATAATATGCACTATAAATTTGTTAAAGTGTTGGACTTATCTATTTTTTTAATAGGGTTGGGAGAATCTCAAGGTACGTTTTGTTAAAGCATATTTTTATTTTGATAAATTTAAAGCTGTCAAGTCTATGATAATGATGATGTTAATATGAGTAAATTTTTAGCTCTGTAAGACTGTGTGCATATTTAAGCTAATGATATTATGTATGGAAGAAAAATTGCAATAAAAAGTTTAGTAAATAGTCACAAGGCACCTTTTGAATTCAGTAGATAGAAGAAACTATTATTGAGATAAAAGACGAGGAATAAAAAAAATTGTGTATACTCAGAATTCAAACTTATTGATCATCATCTGATTATCATGCTATAAATATTTTGGACAAGTGAGAAGAGCTCTATATCATGCACCAGAGAGACGAAGTTGAATATAAAAGAGAAAAGAGTGTAATTTTCCGCAGGCATAATCATAATAAGTTAATTTTATTTCTTACATTGTGCCCTTTTGCTTTGACATGAAAATATACTTCTAACTTTATGTCTCTCCAACATATTGAGATGTTTTGCAAAAAAGAGTTATGCTTGAAGTTGGACAATATTATATCCTAGTGTAGAAATATTTAGAGATAAATTATTCTTAGTTTATGTTTTGCATCTGGATTTTTTACTAAAACTTTGGGTTATGTGACTTGTGTTCGAGAAGTCTAAGATAAATTGTATAGTATGTACTGTTAATTCATCTCATAGTCCGAATGCTTGATTTTATCAGTTAAGGTGAATTTAACACTAATATAATACTCTCCCTCATTTGTGAAAATGAAAACTTGTAAAATCCTAAATTAATACAATCAAATTCATCATGTGCAAAATTATTTCATCAATTCTGCATGATCATAGAAAGCTTATCTTCTGATGCATGTTAAAATAATTTTTGTACCAAAATTTTCAATATCTTTCAACTTATGTAGTATTCTTTTTTATGCGAGATATTAAGACCCATATATCCAAATGCAATGGGGCTTAAACCCTTTTCTTCTATTTCTCTAATCTTCCTTTCCAGTTTTAGCCACTTTGTTTACTTGTAAAATAACATATTTATCTTTAGTCTTTAAAATGTGTGGATGAATTTTTGCCATGTGTGGACGAATTTTTGCCATGTTTTCGAGTGGATTACTTTGGTGAGGAGACATGTTGAAGTTGTAGTGAATGATGAAACAATATTCCCTCTCTTTAAGAAATTTGAACTCTTAGTCTGGTGAGGAGACATAGAGTATTAAAGTACAAAAGTTAAACTCTTAGTTCAAAACTTTCCAGTACTCTATGGTATGCATCTTTTTCCTTTCCTTTATTTTTTTTTTTTTTGAATTTTATGTGAATGTTTTTTTATGTGAGGAATTATTTGAGTTTATAGTCAACTAGGTGTGTTTAGATTTTAATGAACTTGTTGAGTGAAGAAATTGATTGTTTGGTATGGATGATCCTTGTTTTAGTAAAAAAAAAAGGTATTTTTAGGGGATGCGTTTGGATGGTGAAGTTTTTTTTTTTTTTTTTTTTTGGGGAACTGTTGTTCTTAATTGAGTTGTTTAATTGAATTTAGTTCTTGGAGGAATCTTTAAGATGCTTTTTCTCCATGTGTTTTAAATGGTTTTTTTTGTTAACTTGTAGTCTTTTACATTTTTTCGACTTCTTGATTTGTTGTTCTTGATGGTTTATTAAGTTGTTTTCAGAAAGTTTGTTCAATTGGAGTTGCAATGAAGCTCAAGGTTCAATTGGATCCATTTCTTGGTTTTTAGACTACTTTGATTTTAGTTGTGTTTATCAGCATGTTTGCCATTTTCATAACTGACTCTAACTTGTTACTTCTCTGCACATAGAAATAGGTTCAGAATTTTATTTATGTAAGATATTTATTAAGATAAATCTTTAGCCATGGAGAACAAAAGTATAAAACTCTTAGTACTAAAAATTTTCTTGTTTATGTAAAATTTAAAGTCTACATTCTCTTGATACTGATCAGTGGGCTCTGGTGGCGGGGCCCTTCAAAGAAAAATCTCCTTCCAAGTTTTTCTAAGTTTCATGTTAGAAGTTTTTGAAATTCAAAGGTTCAAGAGAGTTATATTCTTTGTATTTGTCATCAGAGCTTTGGTTTTTAGTTCTAATCTGCTTCAAAGAATTTCAAGTTTGGACTTTCTTCTCTATATGTACATGTTTTGTATACTTCAAAGAATTCCAGGTTCTCTCTCTCAGTGTGTGGGTGTGAGTTTACTTTTTTTGGGGGTGTTCTGGTAGTTCTTGAGCCTAAATATATGTTGAAGTGATATGACTACCCTACAGTTATAGTAGTCTTTTTCTTAATTTTTCTATTGGCTAAGGATATATGTTTTATGTGTGCCATTTGGTGGAAATGTTATCACAAAAGTTGGACACTCTAGTTATTCTCGTACATTATTGTTATTTTTTTTTTCAATCTTAAATCAATGGAAGTATTAACTTATGACATATTGACTAAAGACGTATGTTTTGTGTGTGCCATGTTCACTGTTTTTTATTGTGTTGGGAGTGGGTTTGGAATGAAGAGTGGGTGGGTGGGGGGGGGGTGTTGGGATGAAAGGCTGAAAATCTCAAAAAAAAGTTTGGACACTCTAGTTATCCTTCTATAATCTCACTGTTGTTTTCTTTTTAATCTAACATCAATGGTAATGTTCCTTAACTACCTTTAAATAGCTTTAAGAAGAAACTTCTTATAGGTAATATTCTTTAGCCATACTCTAAAACGAGATTTATTTTCTTACTAGGTTTGGAAGAATCCATTGAAGTAGTGAAGCCAACTTAGAGCAATTGATTGATATATAACACTTTTTGTATGGTTGGTAGCAAACTCTTGCTTCTAATGTACTGATTTTAGGCTTCTTGGTAGCTAAGGATGTCAATGTTTATTTTTCTTTTCTATGGAAACTACCTTTTAACAAAAAAAAAAGTTATTAGTCAATTGGTGTACGAATATTACAAAGCATATCATTACATATATATATTTAAGTGTTGACTTTTTGTTTCCATATGGGTGTGATGTATCATTATTGTTATTGAAATTGTTAGTGTAATGACAAAGCGACAAGAAAAATAGGAATTGAGGAATATACAACAGAGAAAAATGTCATAATATACAAATTCGTAACATTTTTTACTGTCGATATCGAAACAATGACAATTAAATTTTATAAAAATTGTCACGATTGGTCTATCCTTGACAGGAAAAAATGTCATAATATATTACTTCTTGACATTTTCATAACTGTCGTCAATATCGAAACAATGAGAATTAAATTTTACAAAAATTGTTACGATTGACATATTCTTGACAGGTAAAAAATGTCATAATATAAGAATTTTTTGTGATATTTTTGTAATTGTCGTCAATGTGTGAATGATGACAGTTATTTGTTGTCATAAAAGACATCAACGAGAATTTGTCAAAGCTAAGGTATTTTGAGTAAATGACTTCGAGCATTTCTACTTTATACATATAAGTGCTTTTATGTTACACCAATTTCAGGTTATGGCAAAAGTGCGTGACAATTCAAACATATCTCAAGATTTATTTCCACTCACAATGAGACCATCACTTGATGTCCGCTCTTATGGTAGATGCATTTTTGGTTTCAGTGCTTATGGGACCATCACAATGGGATTCAGTGCTTCTCGAAACCCAGGAATATCAGGTGTTCTACCTTGAGGATCCTAAAAATGGTATCAATTGGAAAATTTTTCAAGTGGTGCAAAATAAACGTGTATAGGACATGCCATAAGTGGAAGATACGAAGAATGATAAACTTAATGTACTGAAAATCATCGTGGACCATCGTGTGGACGAACACGTCATTGAAGATGACATTCTGTGTAGGACTAAAGTTGATCCTACAATAGTGGAAAGACCAAATGTTCGTCATGTTGTGGAAAATTTCATAAACGATGAAGATGATGAACAATCATCACATCAAAGTGGGTCAAGTGATGATGAATAAGCATGTTTTTTTTTACGTATACACACATTTAGTCATTGTTCTATACATTAATTACATTATGATACTCACGTTTGTTTAATGTTTGTTGATTTTTATGTTTGCAAAAATGCAGTCTAACTTTTCAAGTAATACGCATGAGGAAGACTATTTCCTTAATCTAGGCGCATTGGATAACGCAGACGATTCGTAGTCAGTAGGCAACACTTCAGGCTCGTAATGACTAGTATTTTTAATACAATTTCTCTCAACTCATGTCTTTAAGTTATGCTTATTGTACCTAATAACGATCATTTTCAGTAGATCCCTCTTATCTAACTCCTACTCCCACTCCCACTGCGAGGAGAATACGATGACATTCTTGAAACATAGATTCGAGTGGTATGTACAACAGAATGGGAGAGTTCCCATTTCAATTCCCCTTGGAGGGGACAAACCTGTCTCAACACATGCCCCTCGTTCCAGTTGGACGATCGGTGTGTTGACATGAGACATGTTTTCTATTCAGGCCCTGAAGTGGGCAGATGTACCACCAGAGTGCACCAACGTCGTCAAGGGCCGCCTAATGGTAAGTCTGTAAATTCATAAACATTTATATATGTTTCTATTCCCTATAAAAGTCATACTGACTTGAAACCTAATTTTTTTGTAGCAATTTTTTGTGTTTGATCTAAACGATCTAGCACTTAATCGATTTGTTGAGCATTAAATGCTCACCGTGTGGAAGAAATTCAGCACAAGTAACCATCAAAATTTTAAGAAGTTTAGCGACCCTGAACAAGCACGAGCAAACCCATCCCTGAGATTGATCAATCGGGTGGAAGATTGACACTTTCTTTGTGACCACTACATCACTCGACAGTTTCAGGTAATTTATATCCTTTTATGTTGAAATCAATTAACATTTATTTATTTCATTTATTTGAAAATATAACGTTTTGATCATCGTCAATTTTAGAATGTAGGAGCAATCAGATATGTGCAAGGCTGTTAGGACGGGACAGCCTTACAACCACAAGAGTGACACAAAGTCGTTTCTTCAGAGACAAACAGAGCTCACCAAGCTACACGATCGTCTGGTGGATTGTATCGAGTTATTCAGAGAAACGCACGCCAATAGTAGTGGCGAGTTCATTTCACTAGCAGTAGAGGACGCTTTTGTAAGTTTTAGAAGATTATGTTTGGTTATACTTTTAATTATGTTTTTAAGTCTAATCATCTCTCAAACTTAGAAGCTTCTATTATGCAGAATTAAATGGTGAAACTTCAGTCTGAGCCCGTCCCATAGGGTTCTCAGCCATTAACTGAGGACGAAATATGCGAGACGGTTTTGCGTAGACGACTGGACTACTCCAAAGGTCTTGGTTGGGGCTCAAAACCCAAGTCTAGGACTGTCGCTTCATCTTCTTCCTCCAATATCTATAACTACCAGGCACACATAGTGAAGGTTAGCGAACTAAAGACGAGTCTTGAAAACACTAACCGAATGCTCTAAGAACAACGCTTGAGGGAGGAGGAGCGAGATCGACAAATGGCAGAACATGCACGATAGAATTTTGCATAGAGAGGCCCGTGATCGCTCGGGGTACGCACTTTTCAATATTTAGTTTGTTTAATTTTGCATATGTGATATTCTAAGTATACTTTTATGTCATTTATAGGTTTGACGTTCGTACCTATAGTACACTAGAGCATTAGTTTTTTAGTTTTTTTTTATATATAATGTTTGAATTATGTAATTGTTTTTTTATATTGAACATATTTCATAAATCATTTTGTAATGAATGAAAATATTTTCATTTTAATCATTTTACTACGTTGGGACTTAGTTAAAATAAATAATAAAAAACAATAGAAACAATAAAAAGATAATAAAATACAAAAAATGACAAAATAAATATTAATAAAAACATCTTTCCGTGACGTAGACGTCCCAGAAGACTTTTGCAGCGTACTAATGCGTACGCCGAAGAATAGTTTTTTCGTCGTTGGTGCAAGCTGCTTCAGAACGGAAAGTATCCATGACGAGCTTGGAGCAAAGTCGCATGGTTAAAGAATTGATGCTCGCCGCAAAGAGGAACTAACTGCAAGAAGTTGATTGGATCGTCCAATGAGATGGAATCCGTGAGCTAGAAGTGGCTTGAAAGATGTTGCCTGCCACCTAAGCAAATCAGTGTTATAAATGGATTAATATCCATAAAAAATGCGCATCCGGGGAATCGAACCCCGGTCAGTACCGTGGGAGGGTACTATGATACCACTACACTAGATGCGCTACGTCTTACAAACTTAGTATCTACGTTTTTACAAGTAGTCTGAAATTCATTTCATTTAAAAATTATTTTAACTAGTTACCAAACACTATAATATTTTTTATGACTTTTGTTTTTAAATTAAACATTTGAAAACAGTTTTCAGTGGGACTAATTTTTTCTTTTTTTACATTAATCACATTTCAATTGTAGTCCAATAGAATGATGGCATGTGAAGTTTTTTTTTTAAATCATTTTTTTTCTTTTTTTTCCTTTTTTGTGTAGAGAAGTGTGAGCATTACACGAGATATTTGCTCAAATCATAATTGACGTGGTTGTTAATACGTAAAAAAACAAATTATAAAGAACATCATGTACTAGTGAGACATAATGAAATGAACCTAACAACTTATTTGTGAAAATTAATTAAGATAGCGACTTGATTTCAACTATATCTTTAAGAAAAAGAAATTTCAATAATTTTAATACTATAAAAATTTATTGCTGAACTTTAAATGCTTGTAACTTTTAATAAAAAGATGAGTTATATGTTCAAATACACGAATGATAAATATCCAATAACTGGTTTAACTTTAAAAAAAATGTCTAAGAAAACTTTATTCTATGATCAAACTTTATTTTATTTTAGCTCAAGTTTAATTTAGGATAATTTTAATAGATAATCAATTTTACCCAATATTTACAACTTATAGTAAATTCTATCACTAGTAGTCATTGATATGCTATAGTATGAAAGATTATCAGTGATAAAATCCAAAATTTTGCTGTAACTTATAAATATTTTAATTTATTTTATTATTTTAAAAAATGTTCCTTTAATTTATATAACTTAGATAAATTTAAAAAATATACAATGTTTTTGTAGCACAAGACAAAGCTAACAACATAACAAAAACACACAAAGTTGATGATCCCAGGGGTTGTTTTCTAAACCAAAAAACTTAATTCCAATGAATAGTTGAATTTCATGAGTCTTTTAGTCAAGATAATTGAAGAATCAACTTTAGTCTACAATGCGAATAGATTCAAGTAGCAAATGGAAATGTCTTTGAATAAATTGTCAATGTCTTTACTGACTCAGTTGTTCCATAAAATTAAGATCAAAATATTTTATTGCAATCATTATTTATGGTTTTTTTTTCTTTTTTTATCTCCTGAACCCAAAATTCAATTTTCATTTGCATATTATTGAGTCTTCATCATCAAAGTATTCCAAAATAACAAAGAAACAACCATCGTCTATAATGAAATGATCATGTCTATTGTCATGGAAAAGTGTTGGGGTAAAACAGCAAGATGGAGTGATGCATTGAGAAGAAGTAGCGCCTAGACAACCTGCTTAATGTCACGCCTTGTGTATCCCCTGGAAGTTTGTAATACGCCTTGTATATAGCCTAGTCAGAACGCCTAATAATTAGCTCACAGGAACTTATCACGTATTTGATTAGTTTGTCTTATGGTCAGCTCGCCTAGTTAAAACACCTACTACAAAATAGAAACTAGTTAAGAAAGAAAGGTTGAGTTGCATATCTCACTTTCTTTAAGACGTTTCGCGACTATGCTCTTTTGTGCAAACAGCTTTGTATAGTCTCGTTGTCCCCAAAATAAAACAATCGTGTTCTTCAATCAGAATCGCATAGAGACTGATTGGAATACCAACACTCAAATAGACACTTTGATTGCTCGAAAAGTTCACAGAAAGAAAATTTTGAAAGAATGTTTTCTTGTTTTTCTCATATATCAAAATGAAGAAGTAGAAGTATTTATATAGTGGAGAAAAAGAAAAAGAAACTTCAGTAATTAAATGAAAATTTTAATTTTGGAAACGTTGGTAATTAAGAAAGATACGTTAGAAATTAAATATAAAACGAAATTATTAAAAATATTTCTTTTTATGATGTGAGATAGTCATAAAGATTTTAAGAGTCAAGAATTAATATCATTATTAAACCTCATCTCGCCTAGTCATCTCAAATATGATGGCGATATGTTCGTGGAGATCTTAGCAAATCTTCTAGTCATCTCGTATAAGATGGCAACTTGCTTATGAAGATTAGAAAATCTAATTGCCTAGCCATCTCACCTCAAACGACAACACACAACTTATTTCCTTAGCATTTCTTCTTTCCAAACTCACAATTGGATGGGTATTTTGTAATAATATTTTCAAACATTTTCAAAAAAAAAAAAAATCATCAACAAAAAGATATATCTGCTAACTACGTGTTATTCTACAAAAAGACTGAAATTAATATGTATACTATAAGCATTGTCTCTACCATCTGAATTTCAATAATAAAAACTTTAAAGGAAAAAAAATTAGAAATACATGTTAATCTAAAATATTAATTGAACAATACAGGTGAAGAGATCAATTTTGTGTGACTAGATTAGCTACACATACAATGTTTCAATACAGGTACATGTTTGTGAATGGATAAGAGCCCTACGCAACAAAAAATTAACAGAATATAAACTCAATTTAATTGCAAACTTAAAATACCAAATAGATTGGCAAAAAATACATAAACAAATTTCTATGGCTAAAGGCTAAGCATGTTTTGTATAAAATAAATAGAAATTACATAAAAAAAACTTACTTTCATTGACGATTCTGAATCTGTCAATCACCAAATTGGAGCATCACTACATGGAAACCTGTAAATTCTCTGAGCTAGAGATCTTGGTTTGTGGAAACCAAAAACCGAAGGAAATTTTCAGAGGCTAATTTTTTTTTCAGAGAATTGTAAAGTTACAAAATACAAAAAGCACCATTGTATCCTCCGTAAGAAAACCTCCCCTATTCTAGTAAAAAAAGGGAGTACGAGAGAATATTGGAATATGTGGAAAAACCACCCACGTTTCCTATTCATTTGATTTAATTGTTTAAACTAACTTAAATTAGATTAATATTAATATTAAATATTGAACTAATTTAATTAATAATTATTTAAATTATATTTAATTGATATTTCGTTTAAATCATACTAAAATGAATATCTCTCGCATAACCTATACTTTTAATTTAATTAAATCAAATTTAATTAAATAAAATTAAGCTAAAATATTAATTAATTAATAGTTAAATTAAATATATTATATTTAATTTAATCCAAATGTGAATCATATTCAAATATAAAATTTTCTCATAGCCTATAGTTTTAATGTGTATCATAGACATATTAAATTTT
>JBBPDI010000002.1:1186206-1211967 GCA_037974545.1 Cucumis variabilis
TTCGGTTACATGAAATCTCTCCAGCAGTCATAAATTTGCAACTTCACCTTCCCAATAATCAAATGGTAACATATTGGAAAAACCAATATTTGGAGAAAGTTATCAAATGGGATC
Source organism: Cucumis variabilis (assembly GCA_037974545.1). Lineage (NCBI taxonomy): Eukaryota > Viridiplantae > Streptophyta > Magnoliopsida > Cucurbitales > Cucurbitaceae > Cucumis > Cucumis variabilis. The sequence continues at coordinate 1,186,321 of JBBPDI010000002.1, forward strand.
ATATTTCAAGCACAATGTTGATTGCATCTTTTGAATTGTGTAAGAATTGTCAAGAAGCACAAACATATTTGTATAAAGAATTACCAGAATATTATGTATGAAACAAACAGGCTAGAATATGGACAAAAAGAAAAAAGGGCAAGTTATAGCACGAATTACCGTTGCAAATCCAGCTGAGGGAAAAAGATATTATTTACGATTGCTATTAAATCATGTGAAAGGACCAACATCTTTTCAATGTTTGTTGACTGTACACGAAAAAGAATATTCATCATTTAAGGAGGCGACACAAGAGAGAGGACTTCTTGAGACAAATCAAAGTATAATTGAGTTTTTAGATCAAGCATCCACATTTGAAATGCCTCACACATTTTGAAGACTTTTTGCAACATTGCTAGCACATTGTGAACCTACTGATGTTAGAAATTTGTGGGAAAGTTACTGGAAAAGTTACTTTGATATAATGTCTGAAGACTATCATCAAGAAAATAACAAGTCATTGGAAGTTTAAATTCAAAGCATATTGAATGACATAAGAACATTTTTTGAAGCAATGGGAAAGGACATCAATATGTATGACTCGCCAAAGATAAGAAATTTTTTATTTGATCCAAAACTAGTTGGACACAAAGATATAATAGATGAAAAATCAATTCAAGTATTGGATGAAGATGTTCGAACATCGTCTAATTTGAACGAAGAACAAAAGCAGGCATATGATGTCATTATGAAAAGAATATATGACAAAAAATCATGATTATTCTTCGTTGATGGACCAGGAGGAATTGGAAAAACTTTTCTTTATCATGCATTACTTGCTAATATAAGATCAAAGGGGATGATAGCACTTGTTACAGCAACTTCAGGAGTGGCAGCATCAATATTACTAAGAGGACATACTGCACACTCAAGATTTAATATTCCACTCCAAATAAATTATTCAACCATATGTACAATATCAAAACAAAGTAGTAGAGATGAATTAATTTGATTGGCAAAAATTATTATTCGGGACGAAGCACCAATGGCAACGAGATATACTATTGAAGTTGTTGATAGAACTTTTAGAGATATTATGGCATATAAACAAACCATTTTGTAGGAAAGTGTTTGTTTTTTGTGGCGACTTTTGACAAGTCTTACCAGTTGGCCCATGAGCGACAAGGCAACAAATTGTAGCTCAAAGTTTGGTCAGATCGTACTTATGGGAGAAAATGGAGAAACTTAAATTGTCAAAAAATATGAGAGCTCTTGATGATAATGGGTTTGCAGAATATCTACTTAGAATTAGAAATGGGACTGAAACAATAGTTAAAGAAGATTTGATTTCCATTCCAAAGAACATGGTTATAAGAAGCAAAGATGACACATTATCTAGACTTAGCCGAAAAGGCAAGCTCAGTAGAATATGTCACCCAGATAGCAATTCTCTCAACTACGAATGAAAATGTCGATCATATAAATGAAAAAATGATAGAAATCTTTCCTAGAGAGGACAATGTATTCCTTAGTTTTGATGAAGCCATTGATGATACAAAAAATTACTACCAACAGGAATTTCTAAATTTCTTATTGCCAAATGGACTTCCACCATATAAACTTATTTTAAAGAAAGATTGTCCCACAATGCTTCTTTAGACCCATCAAATGGTCTTTGTAATGGGACAAGAATGGTGTGTCGAGACTTTGGTGATTTTTACTGAAATAGCAATGGGCCAACATATTCGCAAGCATGTCTTCATACCGCGTATACGTACCTTTGAGTCCTGCAAATGATGAAGGGTATCCATTCAAATTTAAGAGGAAATTAAACAGTTTCCAGTACGTCTTACTTTTGCAATGACCATTAACAAGGCACAAGGACAAACAATACCACATGTTGAATTTATCTTCTACAAAATGTCTTCTCACACGGACAATTATATGTTGCACTTTCCAGAGGCATCTTGATGAAAACGACAAAAATTTTGTTGAATACAAATGTTGGAAATGTAACAAAAAAATATTGTATATAAAGAAGTACTCATTTAAGTATGTCTTTAATATTGTTATTTTTTAAATTTACCATTGCATACTATTTATTCATTTTAACAAAAATATATATTAATAAGGTTCTCACGTGCAACGCCGTTTTAAGTTATCTAGTTTATATAAAGTGATAAATGGGGGTAGTTTGGTGTGGTTTGAGATTCAAATGTGCATAAAAATAAAGGCATGAAAGTAAATGATAATAATGAAATCAAACGAAACATTCTAACTTAGAGGAATGGAATCGTCCAATGTAATTTAACTATGACAAGTTATTAAGATATGATTTTGTAATGACTCAACTTTTCAATCTTAAGTTGAGGCCATACTTGATTAAAGACAATATTTTCAAAATCAAAACAATGCAAATTAATTTTATTTTATTGAATAAAGAAAGAAAGATATGATCAAACCACGTGGAAGACCAAATGTTTAGTAAAACAAAATAAAAATAAAATAAAAAAAAAGCACTCAAGAAATAATTTATTCAAGCCCTAAGTAAAACATAAGAAATATTCTTAAGTTTAAAATAAAATCATCTATCAATAGTTAAGACATTTTAAATTATGAAGTAAAGAAAAGTAGTCGAAGCATTGTCATTCGTAATCCCAATGGCACGATCACGAGTCCATCTTGTCGCTTGTCGACTTTTCTTTACCTTTGCTTTCCCTAGAAAAATTAAACATAGAAAGTGTTAGTACATAAAATAACCAAAAAGAGACCAACTACTGGACCCACTAGGTGAATGGTTAATTTTCTATTAGCTAGGCATATTCCTACACCTTGAATCATACAAGTTTTGTGGTTCCGTAGAGGGCACACATCAATTATAAAATGAACCTGGTGGAAAAACCACAAATTAATTCTTCAATTTTAATTCTCCAATTTACCTACCCAATTGAGTTGAAACCTCTTATCCTAATCTTGTTGGAAAAAATCATGAATTAATTCCAAAAGTTTCTCCAAATAAATCTTCAATACCAAGAATGGTTTCCCATATAACTCAACACTAGTCCTTTATTTTAAAATACTTAATGGGTATCAAAAGACCATAACCAAGAATTGTCAAAACTCACCCAAAACCAACGATGAGCAGATCGACGAAAGACAAAGGGATGACTGGTGTGTGGTGGCTCAAATGTCGTGAGGAGCGGAGACCCACAACAAACAAGCGATGAAGTGGCTTGGCAAATAGAGAAATAGTGATATGGCTCACTGGGAGGCGTCTTTGGCTCGAATATGACGCAACTTGAAGCAGACAACATAAGTTGGTAGGCTTACTCGACTTGACTCGTCGAATAGAGGAGGAAGGACGATGTTAATGATGACAGGTGAAAGATAAACTAAAACTGAATGAGGAAGGTTGAAGGTGGGGGGCAACTAAGATGGGGAAGAAGTAAGGTGTTCAAAAAAATTGCTAACCCAACCAACTCGAATTATCCAACCCAAATTGTAAGTGTTGGGTTAGAAAATTAAAGGAAAATAAAGTTTAGTTGAGTAGTCGGGTCGTGAAAGTAAGAGGTTGGATTGACTTGATCCATCCTGATTATGTATAATATATATATATACATATTGTAGACTTGAAATTTGAATGTACAACATATATTTGTCACCTTGTTTTTCAATATGCAAATTTTTCTAAATTATGGAGAGATATGAAAAAAAAAAAACAGCCAACCCAAACCCGAATTTTTTGGGTTAGGTTGAGTCGTGTTCATCCTTGCATATTGAACCGATAGAGTTCATTTTTTTCCAATCTGAATACTTTAGATTGGCCACAATTTTTCTTTAACTTGGCCCAACTCGACTTATGTGCAATCCTAGAAAGAAGATGATGATAATTGCTTTTCTTTTTCTTTTATTTTTAAAGTCAAATGCATGGATACATAGGGTATTATATACCCACAAACTCGAAGCATCTTTTCTGATAACAAATATATATATATATATATATAACTAATTTTCATAAATATTATAAAACATCAAATGTATATAAAAAAGTCATCCATAAATTCTAGGTTTTTTCTTGAATATTGGGATGATTTTTCTTTTTTTCTTTTCTTCTCCTTCTTTGCATTTTATTCACCTCCTCTTTTATTATTAATTTCTTCATATTATTACTTCTTCTTCATTTTATAATATTATGGTTATTTATATAAATATTTAACAATTTATTCATTTTCTCTTCCAAAATTTATTCCTTCTTCATTTCTCTTCTTTTTTTCTTTTTTCGTACAAGATCTAAATGATATTGGCACAAGATCTAAACGATCATGAACTCACATCTAAATGATCAGTTGTTTATTTCAGATGGATAGAGGTAGGCCACTATCACTAATAGATCATTTTAATTTGGTACAAGATCATTTAGACTGGATACAAGGGTACAAGATGGTTTAAATGTGCTACTAGATCATTTAGACTTGCTACGAGATCATTTAGACTATGTAGAAAGGTACAAGATCGTTTAGATTTGGTACAAGGATACAAGATGATTTAGACTTGCTACGAGATCGTTTAGACTAGGTACGGGATCATTTTTTCACGCGTGTGTCACTCATTAATCACGAGGGTATTTTTGTTATTTCATGTTGTGGGCCTGTGAAATTTTTTCTTTTTTAAAATTGTTCCATACGGTATAAATATTTTTGCGCTTTATGTTCTATTTTTGAAAAAACCTCTAATATTTTAAAAAAAATCCAATTTCCCCTCTAACTAAATATATATACAAATATAGATTTAATTTCCTCTCTTCAATAAATACAATCTTTTTCCACATTAATTATACATTAAATAAATATATACTTAATTATTATTCTTTTTTGATTTTTTAAAGAACGTTAATTTAAAAAATAATGTCTAGAATATGGTAGGAGGGAAGCTATTGTAAAAAATAAGGTAGTCATGAAGTTGTGGACAAGGTCTATGACAACACATTGAAGTTGTGGACCGAGTACACTACAAGGTATTGAAGTCATAGATTGGGTAGACCGCTCTGATGAGCTGTACATCCTCACTGACAGTCAACACTGCCATGTTAAGTAGCCCATAGGAAGTTATGGACTAGGTCCACAACTTCAAGACCTTGTCGTGTACCCAGGTTCACGACTTTAAATTGAAGTCATGGACTGGGTACACGACTTCCTCATATGAAAAACCCTTCAACCCTTCCAACAGAAGCATTTTGCCTTTTTTCTTTTGTTTCTCTTCTCTTTTTCCTCTTCCTTCTCTTTTTCCGCAACTACATCCATCATCTCCTCTTCGTGGTCATCGTTGTCCCACCATTTGATCATTACTTGCTTAGGAGTTGCAAGGTATAGTTATTTTATACTTTTTAAGATATATTTTTGTTTATTCATAAATAATTTGTTTTAATAGTCTTATTTTTGTAAAACATTGTAAAAAATAAGATAATGAAATTATGTACCCAATCCACGACTAGATTAAGTGTATGATTTTGTATATATCGTGGAAATTTAATTATTTGATTTTATGGCTTGATGTATATTTTAGGGTTTGATGTATATTTTAGTGCTTAAATTTTAGTGTATATTACATGTAAATTTTAGGGCTTAAATTCATAGTACTATTGATATGTAAATTCTGTAATTATTTTGCTTTTTTGTTTCATAAATTAGACATTGCATTGTTTTATAAAAGTATATATTGATATGTAAATCTTTAAACTTAAAACCGTGTGCATATTTTGGAATGAAAACTTAGACTATTTAAATTTGGGGTCATAGACTAATTAAGGCAAGTAGGCTTTGTTTGATTTTAGTATTGTTGAAATAAATAGTCGTCCTAATATTTTTCAAACTTTAATAGTTAATTGAATATGTCGATGCGACTAAAGATCTAGTTATTCTTGAACTTGGTAATGATGGGGATAGTGATATAGATGTAGAGGTTGATCAATTATTGGAAATGAAAAAAATATAAAGCATGAAAATAAAATGATACCATCTAAGATATTTACACAAATAGATTGGGTCATTACTGATTCTATTTGTGAAAAAGAGTCCAAATTGGGAGATAAGAATGTATCAATAGACAATTCTTATTTAATTCAAAAGGGTTATTTGACTGTAAAGAAGATCTTTAAGTTGGCTGTTAAAAAGTATTATGTGACAAAATACTATGAACTTGTTGTAGTAGAATCAACCCAAAATATTTGGTATGTTAGATGAAAACAATGGAAAGAGGGTTGTTACTAGAGGTTACGTGGAAGTAAGCTTAAGAGTCACCGAATTTTTAAATTATTAGGCTCAAAGGGGAACACTCATGTCTGTATTTAGAGTTAACATGAGATCACTCACAACTTGATTCTAATTTCATGAGTATTGAAATTCAAAATTGGTTAGAGCTGATCCTAGCATTAATGTGGCATTGCTCCAAGAAATAATTCAAAAACAGTATGGTAACAATGTCAAGTATAGACGAGTAGAGCAAGCAAAGAAAAAAGCATTCACTGTTGTTTTTTGTGATTGAGAGAAATCATATAACGAGCTTCTATACTAGTTGAGTGTGATTATATATTACAATCCTTGAACCTGAGTCCATTATTATTTTCTTCCATCTAATGTATTTGGTATGACTATTTTTGAAAGAGTTTTCGGTCATTTGATCTTGTAATAGAAGAGTTCAAGTATTATTGTAGGTCATTAATTCAGATTGATGGAACTCATTTATATGAAAAGTATAAGGGGAAAATGTTGACTATCTTATCTATCAATGCAAATGGTCATACATTTCCTCTTGCTTTTGCTATTGTGGAAGGGGGAAAATGCCTCCAGGTGGTCATGGTTTCTTCAAACTCCATGTGTATACGTTACTAATCAAGATGGTCTTTGTTTGATCTCAGATAGGCAAAATGGCATTCTTTCTGCCATTAACAATGAAGAGGTAGGTTGGAGTGAACCTCGAGTATACCATTGATATTGTCTTCATCATGTTGCTAGCAACTTCAATACAAAATACAAATCCAAGAAATTGAAAGATTTGGTGTTTAAGGCAGATAATCAACACCAAAGGCACAAGTTTATAAAGTGCATGAAAGAACTAAGACAATTGATCGTTGAGTATGTTGAGTATTTTGAAGATATTAACTTGAAAAAATGGACTTAGTCATTTAATAATGGGTATCGATATGGATGGATGATAAGTAATGCAGCTAAGTGCATGAATGGTGTTTTCAAAGTACCTTCTTTGATTAGATTGACATTTTATCACACAATTTTGTATTTTGAACATCGAAGAGATAGATAAGTGAGGCACTCAACCAGAAAGATGTTTATACAAAATATGTGATTAGAAAGCTTTAGAGGTGGGAGAAACAAGCTTCTGCACATTTAGTGACATCTATTGATAGAGAAACCCAAACACCATACGCGAGAATAAGTATGATTTCTCCATACAAAGGCCAACACATTCAAGTAGTAAGTTTGATGGAAGGGACATGTTTTTGCAACAAGTGCCAGTCATTTAAGATTCCATGTTCACATGTAATTGTAGTTTGTAATTACATTCATTTAACGTATATACCTTATATTAATGAATGCTACTTATTGTCCAACTTCAAGCGTTGTTATGACAGTCGATTTCATCCAATACACATCCAGATTATTGGCCAGAGTTATCATTCACTGAAGTTCGCCCAAATGCGAACTTACTTAGAAAACCCGATCGACCCAAAACTAGTCGATTCATTATAAAATGAATTGGAAAGAGCCCAATCAATCAATTAGATGCACGATCTGTAGGGCAAGGACATAAGAGACTTACTTGTACTCTACGTGCTTCATCTTCAAGCCATTAATGTGTAATATTTTCAATCAATCAATTTTATGTTCACACTTTCCTTTTTTATGTTATTAATGAAATATTTTTATGTTAGTTATGAAATACTTATATACTCTTATTGTTCTTTATTTTAATTTTTTTAGGGAATTCACACAATGGAACCTGGCTCTATTAATTCCATTCAGTTGTATTAATACCTTCCCATCGCTCACAATCTGTATGAGATATTTCCTCTACTATGGTTTTAAGTTGTTGGAGGAGAGATGCAACATCTCAACGCACTATCCACTTTGATCAACGTATTGTGTCATACTTAGAGGTTGTTAGATTTCTTAGAGGGTGCTGAATTTATTCTGCTTTTAAACAATTTTGACCAGGCTGGTACGTACTTTTGGGGCGTTCCATGACTTTATAGGGAATTACACAATCCTTAGAAATAGTTGAGTATTACTGAAAGTATAGGCATATGACAAATTTTCTCTTGTAGTACAACAAGTTGCATTATAGAGTCCAGTTGCTTGACCACTAAGTTTTAGATATTATTTTATTTATATATTGTTTTTAATAAATTTTGCACTCTTTTTAACTTATTATTAATTTTCTTTACACATTAGATGAAGTGGTTTCCTATTGCATCAAAACAATATGCAAATATGTTGCTGATGTATTGACAGATATTTCACGGACTAATGCACACACTCAGGTAGTAAAGTATCATACGAATGTTGTCTACTTATAGCATACACATTATTTAATTACATTATTTACAATTATTCATAATAATTTTGTTTAAGATGTACACAATTACTTAGTGGAACACATGATTTACAAGATTTGAGTTAAATATGTGATCAAACTTTGGTAAATGTAGAACATACTATTCAATAGACAAGATGACTCAATATTGTAAACACGAATCGAGACGTGTTCGACAAAGTGACGACAATAGGGCGAGGATGTTATAGAGAGAGATCAGAATCATGCTTAGTTTGTAATTGTAAATTTTAATTCATATGAACTTCAGCTTTGAATGTAGAATTATACGAATTTGCTTCTTATTGCACCAAAATCATGGTCATATTAGAAACTTAAGAGAACAATGACATTTGAACGCTTAAACAAAAAGGTCACTTAAAGATGTGCAATTTCTTCTCTTTTTTTTTTTTTTTCTGAAATAGCTTAAAATGTACAATCAAATATGTTGCATCAAAACAAAATTTTTTGATAAGTGGAAATACTCGTCAAAGAGTCCAAACTTCAACTTCAAATAACTATAATTTATAATAATAGGTTAAAGTGGGGATTTGTAACTTTTTCAATCAAGTCACCATGCAAGTTATAACTACGAGTTTTCAAATAACATGTATATTGGACTAAACATAACTATGAGATTTTTTGAAATTAACCTATGAGATTTCATGAAAAACGCTATAAAGCCATGCAGGTTTCACGAAATCTCATGTTCTAATTTAATACTTCCTTTAATTCAATCAGCAATCTTCGGCCACATAGGCTTTGATAGGGTTAAAGGAAGTAGTGTACCTATACATGACTTCCTTCTATTTTTTACAAAAGTTTCCCATTCTTCCTTATTTTTTGTCATATGTTTTCAATGTACCCTACTTTTTTACAGTTCTTGTAAAAATAACATTATTTTTTAAATTTGTCCTTTATTTATATATATATAAATATAAATATATTTAATTACTTAACCAAAAATTCCACCAAATCCCATTTATCCTTTAAACTTCAAAATTCAAAGTAAATTAAGATCCATCATAACTTAACCTTAAATAAACCAACTTATACATTAAATAATTCAAGATAATTAAATTAAAATTATCTTAAATTGAGATGTTACAGATGTTTAACTTCTTACCTATGCTTATCCCAATTGATTAAAAAAACTAACCAATGGTTTTAAATATAAAATTATCCAATTTAATTAGATGAAAAGCATCCTTATCAATTTAATTAATCACATTACGCTTTAGGGATTGCGTTAGGATACATTTATAATAGAAAAAAGTCTAGTAAGAAATTTAATCTGGTTTCCCCTAAGATAACATAACAATGCTTTTTATTATCGAACACTAATCATAAGTCTATCTAACCTATTATTTCTTAGAGATTAACACATATACAATTATATGTCACTTATTTATATACATTAATCCAAAAGCATAGAATTGCACAATCTAGTTTTGGTTGTCAATCAATAACAAGAAAATGTAATTCATAATAATCAATAAATCAAGAGAAATCCATGTATAAGAAATTTCAATCATATTATCAAAATACTCCAAAAAAATACATTGGATTTCTCCAGAATCCTCAAAACTAGAAAGAACAAATGTCTTACATTTCTATAATGGTGGAAAAGAATAAACTCGTATCTTTTTAGCTTGATTATAGAGAATAGATGAAAGCAAACATAAATTCTAATATTGTAGATGAATAGATGGCAAAAAAAAAAAAAACGAAGAAAAAGAGTGGTCATATGTCCAAAACAGTCGTCAGAATAAAAAGATATGACCTAAATATCGAAACTACATATTCATATCCGCACTACAATGTCATATTGCTGACATAGAAACACAGATTTTGCACCATTTTTAGTGTCAATTTTGCAATTTTTAGTCTTTTAGCCTAATTTCTTCCGTTGGACTCTTAATTGGTTTATTTAGTTCTATTTTCTCCCTAATGCTCGATTTTAGCTCTCAAAGCTTACAAATAATCAAATTCAAATGTAAAAATGATAAAACGATCTCGAATTAACTAGGATTAAATAACACATTTTTGGTGCTATCGGTATTTTGTCATTTAAAATACTTGTTCTTATTTTTACACCATTTTATTCCGTTTTTAGTTTCTATTTTCTTTAAACACACATTTTACCCCTTAAACCAAAGGTTCAATTACAAATCAAAATTTTTAGGTCTTGTTTGATATTCATTTTGTTTTTTGTTTTTTGTTTTTTAAATAAAGTCTATAGACACTACTTCCATCTAAACTTTTTTTGATTTGTTATCTACATTTTATCAATGAACTAAAGCACCAAGCTAAAATTTGAAAGCTAGAAAAAGAAGGCCTGTTAGGATATTTTATCAAATATCTTATAGTATTTATTAAAGAATTCTTTTTATTAAAAGATAAAAGCAATATTATTAAACTACCAACTTTTCCTATTATTTAGGAATCTTGGTATGAGGTTGTTTCCTTCTAATATGGAAGAAGTTATCTACATAAGATATCTAGGGATATATATATGCAAAGATACGCGGGTTTTGAGGTTGACAAAGAAATTATATAGTTGAAAGAGTTATATACGAACTCGTCCGTTCCAGCTGAAAAGTTGAAGGAATAATGGTTATTGCATAGCATTTTATTTTGACATTGAAAAATGATTGTTGATATGTGATTTATGAGAAGATAAAAAATATGTATGAAGACCACTGAATTGAGGGATCAATTTACTAAGTCAAGGGGAGCCTGGACTAGTCTTAGAAGAGATTCGTATTACCTTCAGAGGGAGTCTGATTTTACTTTCAGTTATGGTTCTAACTATTTAATGTAACTAGTGAGATAAGTTACACGTGATGAATCTTAATAATATTTCTTATCTGAACAAAGATGCTCCCTAGATGTAGGTCGTATTTACCGAACTGGGTTACCAAAGTGTACTGTGTTATTCGTCTTCTGCATACTCTAGTTATTCTTGTAGTTAAATTCTTGTGATATAGCTAAACGATATTTAACCTTCTCACTTTCAATTGGGATCAGAGTGGGTTCGGTATAAATGGAGACACCAAGAGAAGGTGGATCAACTACAAGACCACCCATATTGGATGGAAAAAACTATTCATATTGGAAGACTCGTATGACCTCCTTCCTAAAGTCTCTGGATGCAAAAGCCTGGAAAATAGTTAAAGTTGGATGGAAACCACCGATGATTACTGTCGAGGTAAGTCTGTTCCAAAACCAGAGGAAGACTGGACTGATACAGAAGAGCAGGAGTCCTTGGGAAATTCACATGCTCTCAACGCTATATATAATAGGGTTGATCTAAACTTGTTCAAAGTAATCAACTCCAGTGTTACAGCAAAAGACGCATGGAAAGCACTTAAAGTAGCATTTGAGGGAACCTCTAAAGTAAAAAACTCGCATCTACTGTTATTGATTGCTAAGTTTGAATCACTAAAAATGATGGAAGAAGAAACTATAACTGAATATAATGTACGAGTTCTGGAAATTGCGAATGAATCTTTCAATCTTGGTAAAGGAATTCTAGAAGCAAAATTGGTTAGGAAAGTCTTACGATCTCTTCTTAGAAGATTTGACATGATGGTCATAACTATTGAAGAGGCACATAATGTCACTACTCTCTTCCTTGATGAATTGTTTGGATCTTTACTCACATTTGAGATTACCTTAGTCGACAGAGAAGAAAGTAAAGGAAAAGGTGTGGCTTTTCAATCTATTCATGAAGATGAATCCATTGGAAAAGGAAAATCGCTTAATGATCAAGTAAATGAGTCAATTGTCATGCTTACAAAGCAGATCTCCAATGTGATCAAGAAAATCAACAGTTCTAACAATTATGGGTCAAATAATCGTTTTCAAAACAATTTTAGAAGGAAAGAGTTTGATCGACCGAATATCAGAGAGTCCGATCGACTAAACATTAGAGACAACAACTCATTCAAATGTACGAAGTGTGGAGGTCATGGTCATTATTTAGGCTGAATGTCCAACCTATTTGAGAAAACAAAAGAAAAGTTTTAGTGCTACCTTGTTTAATGAAGAATCTGATGGAATAACAAAAGATGAAGAGTTTGCATTTTATCAGTATTGCTTCAAATGTTGAAGGAGATTCATACTGTCAGACTGATGAGGATTCCAACTGTCAGACTGATGAGAACCTGACATATAATAAAATGTTATTACAGTAGAAAGAAGATACATCAGTCCGAGCTATTTACAAAGAAAAGATTCAAAGTTTAATGAAAGAGAATCAAAGACTTCTAACAGTCATATCCTCCCTGAAATTTAAATTGAAAGAAGTTCAAAAGAAACATGAGCACTTAGAGAAATCTGTAAAAATGTTGAATTCAAGTATTGGATGTCTGAATCAAATTCTGTCCATTGGAAGAACTAGGTCAACTAAGCAAGGCTTAGGCTATAATGCGACTTCAAATCTGAACACACGAGAAAGTAAAACTGTATTCGTGCCTGCCCGTGATAAGAATGCATCTCAGCGCGTGACAGCCTGTGATAACATAAAAACCTTAATCAAATTGTAAATATGGGTGTATATTTTTGCGAAAAGAGGGGACACATCAAACCATTCTGTTACAATGAAGAATGAACATAGATATAACTGGAGATTGGCGTCAGATTTAAGAACTGGGAATCCCACACAGAAATTTCTTCATGCAAGTCAAAGTTTCAAAAATATTAAAAAGATTTGGAGGATTAAGCAACACTCAGAGAAGGTAAATACAACATTCCCTTTCATTTAAGTGTCTTGAGAGGATTGGTTTTTTTTATAGCGGATGTTCAAGACATATGACAGAAAATCACTCCTATTTTTTTAAATTGATTGAATGCTCTTCAGGACATGTGACATTTGGTGATGGTGCTAAAGGAAGGATTCTAGCAAAGGGAGACATAGCAGAACAACATCTTTCGAGACTGAATGATGTAAGGTATGTTGAAGGTCTCATTGCAAACCTGATCAGTATAGGTCAGTTATGTGACTAAGGGTACACTGTAAATTTTTGTAAAGAAAATTGCATGGTAATTGATGGGCACAATATTGAGATTATGCGAGCAATTCGTCAGACTGATAATTGTTATCATTGGAGTTCAAACCAAAACTGAGTCTTGTAATCTCTCAAGAGAAGATCTAACTCAACAGTAGCATAAGAAACTCTGACACATCAGTCTTGTTACGTTAAGCAAAGCTCTTAAACATGATGCAATTGTAGGGCTACCTACACTGGATGTAAAAAGCCAACTATTTTATAGAGACTGTCAACAAGGAAAACAAATCCAATCTACTCATAAAACTGTTAATGAGTGCTATACTAACCGAGTACTTGAACTTTTACACATGGATCTTATGGGTCCAATGCAAACTAAAAGCTTAGGGGAGAAGAGATATGTGTTTGTTTGTGTGGTTGATTACTACCGCTTTACTTGGATAAGATTCTTGAGAAGTAAATCCGAAACAACTAAAGTGTGCATAAACTTATGTCGAAATCTACAACGAGAACAAAGGCAAAATATAATAAGGTTACAGAGTGATCATGGAAAAGAATTCGAAAATGAAGAACTTTGACTCTTTCTGTGAAAGTGAATGGATTAATCATGAATACTCAGCCCTGTTAACCCCGCAACATAATGAGGTTGTTGAAAGAAAGAATCAAACTCTACAAGAGATCGGCAGAGTAATGATTCATGCCAAGGATCTGTCATTACGTTTCTGGGATGAAGCTATGCATATTGCCTGCTGTAGCAACCTAATTTTATCCCACACATATTTTTTTTTTTAAAACTAATATTAGCAATAATGGCTTAACTTATTTGTTTGTTTGTTTTTGACAAAAAGGTAAAAGATTAGTAATAACATAATATCTTATAATATTTCATTTTTATCATCTTAGAAAATAAAAATAAATCAATTTATTTTAAATAAAATCTTTTAATATCGCATTTATCTAATTTATACTATTTTAGGAAAAAAGAAATGAATTTGTTTTAAATAAAATCTTCTAATATCACTTTTGACTTACTTAAATCATTTTAGGAAAAAAATCAATTTTAAATAAAAATATTTTAATATCCATTTGATTTATTAATTTATTTTTCACAAAATCTCAAAATATCTCATTTAATTTATTTTAGGAAAATAATTTTTTTTTATTAACATAATATCTAATTTTGATTTTGTTCTTATTAATTTTTCCTAATTTGTAGTACACTCCAGGTCTATAAATAGAGACCTTTGTCATTTTGAAAGTGAGAAGAAAATGGCTTAGAGAAAAAAATTCATTAGAGTATGTTTGTACGAAGAAAATTTTTATAGCGAATCTCTGTAAAATAAAAAAAAACACAATTATACAAAAAGTGGGTTTTTCTTATTCTTTTCATTACCTTATTGTCTTTGCTTTTTTTTTTTTTTTTACTTTATCTTAAGCAAATCAAATCCCATGTCGAAATAAACTTAGTTGGAGATTGCATTTGGTAGGGATTTAATCCCAAGGATCCGCACCTCATACAACAAGTGATTATTTTGGGATTCGAATCCTTATTTTTCTTTTCTTCTCTTTTTAAAAGATAGAGGGAAATAAAAGAAAATGTAAGATAATTTTAGTATTTTTTTTTCTTTCTTTTATCATCATTTTAAAAAAAAAATCTTTAGCCTTTTTCTTCTCTCTAAAAAAATAGGAAGAAAGAAAAAGACATAAGAAAAATGTTCGTTTTTTCATTTATTAGTATTTCATTACTTTTTTCTTAAATCCCAACTCTTAAATTTTATTTTCTTTTCTCTAAAATATAGAGGAAAAGAACGAGGATAGAGAAAATTTTATTATAATTACTATTGTTATTGTTGCTAAATTTCTTGTCATTACCCCTCTTTATTTTCTTCTTTATTCTTTTTTCTTTCCTACTTTATTCATTCATTCATTTTTTTCCTTTTTTTCCTTTCTTTCTTTTTCTTTCCTTTTTTTCTTCTTTTCCTTACTTTATCTTTTGTTATTATATTTTTCTTTATTTTCTTTTTTTACTTATTCATATTACAATCATAATAATAATAATTACTATATGTACTGAAATTTATAACTCTTTGTATTTAAATTTTTTAAATATTTTAAAATTATTCCAATTTAAAATTCTCTATGTTTAAAAATAAAAACTATTTTCTATCATTTAGCAAATTTGTCTATAATGTTATAATTTTTTTTTATGTTTTTCAAACTTTCAAAATTTAATCTATAATTTCATAAAGTTTTCTAATCAATCTTTTTTAATAACTTCTACCGTTTTTCCATAAACAAAATTCTACGATGGAATATAGGAAATAAGGGATCAATATCTTTGGGAGTCCAAGATTTCATGCTGAGAAAAAAATTAATTTAATCAATGTTTTAAAAAAAATATTAATTCAAAGATTAGCCTATGATAGATTTTGAGAGATTGTAATAATTTTTCATTTTCTTAAGGTGAGAAATTTCCTTCAATATATAGTCTAATTAATGGAATATTATTTCACTTATTTTATAAGATCATTCCTTCAAATATTAATGGAGTATGAAGGGTAAAATAAGATATTAGTTTTAAAATAAATTAAAAAATATTTTCAATTCAAGATTTGAAATTTGGCCATCGTTTTTCTAAATGGATGTTCTCGTATGGTAATACCTTTCCCACACACAAATGATTCTCAAACTCAACTCTATTTTTCGCAGACCATTTTTTTAAAAATTGTTTACTTTATTTTGGTGTCCAATCACACCATAAAAAAGATTGGTGGCAACTCCTATTTTCTTTATCTATTAACTCTTTTGAGGGTGTCGGCCGCTCTGTGTCATCTCCGACACGTGACAACACCTGTCACATTCATAATCGAGTGACAATTTGTACTGGAGCCTCTGTGACGTTGTATGAATTATGGAAAGGTAAGAAACCTAATGTAAAATATATTCACATTTTTGACAGTGTTTGTTACATTCTTGCAGATACAGAGTATCATGGAAAACTGATGCAAAGTCTAATAGAGGGATCTTTTAAAATCAATTTTCGTTAAATTAGTTTCAATCTCCCTTTTTCTTTTCACAATCGAGCCCTTTAAACTATCTATCCTTTTATCTACCTCTAGGGTCATATTTTTATGGATAGAATATTATTACCCTAATTTTCCAACTTTTGATAAATTTGAGTTTTAATCCCTACTAGTTTATCTTATTTTTCTATTATTTTTTATTGACATTTTTACCATACAATTTTAAAATATATGTTTAAATTATTAGGATTAGATAAACAGTTTCAATAAAAATTAAAGTCCTACAGACCAACGTAATATTTTAATCTATTTTTATTTAATCATTATTAAGGTTTTTAATAAGTTGAAATCTGAACATAATTTTTTTTTATGAATAAGAAAACATTCCTAGACCATGTACAATTCAAAAATAAGAATACCCATTATCAAACTGACCTTCCAACCACTTATGATTATGAAATTAGGAAAAGAAAGGGAATTCACTTTCTTAATTGCATATATTCATAGGAGGGTAGTCCTTCCCGTATGAAACTATCAGGCTGATGATGATCCCTTTCAAAGCCGATGAAAGGTTGGAAGGATCTCTGTCACCCACTCAAATTGATATGGAAAGAAAATCTGGAAATATCTATAACCAAATAAATACCATATCAACAGAAGATATGACGATATACCATCATTATTAGGATAAATATATTGATCAGTTTATTAGCAAAAAGGATTGGGACACTAGACCCAAATTCCTAACAAAAGATGCTTTCATTGCTCGAGTTAACGAAAAGGCTAAAGAAGCCAGTGTTCGCGTTCTCAACAAACCTCTCACTTGGAGAACCTCAACCGAAAAAGAAATCCTCTCAGAATATCCCCCCGAAGAAGAAGCTTCTTTTCCCCATCCCAAGATGCCAAGTGCTGCAATCGTCTCTTCACCATACAAAACAATAGATGAAGAAAAAACAAAAATTGTTGGTGTGAGAGAAATAAAAAACATTCAACAGCAGTTCAATTATTCCAATAAGATCTTGACGACACTATCAAGATCTATTGAAGAGATGAAGCCAGACCAACAAGGAAAGGCTCTAGCACCAGCAGGTCGACCAGGATTACCTAAAGTGGTTCCCAATCAACCCATTGTGCAACCAAATCCCATTGATATCAAATTAAAGGGATCAAGCACTGATGAACTTCTAAAAGAAATAACTCAGAAGCTATCAGTAACGACCATTTCGAAGGATCGCCTAGAAACATCCTCAAAGAAGGAAACTGACAACTTCAGAGTAGGAAACATCAATATGATTCAATATGAATCTTCAAAACTTCTTCCTATCCGGACATACAATACCCAGATGAAGAATCATTACAAGAGACCATCTCCTCCAGATTTAGGATGGGATGACCTGCGTCCAGATTTTCGATCTTTTGACAAAAATAATATTGAAACTTGGAACATAGACGGACATTCTGAGGGACAGATGATGATCATCTTCCAAGAAATGTTTGTCGCAGCGACAATCTATCTTCGAAGAATGAGCCAAAAGGAGATTGTAGAGGCACTAACTGCAAGATTCACAAGGAACCTCCAAAGTTGGTGGCACAATCATCTAACTCACGAAAACAATCATGTAACTCACGAAAACAAGAAAGCCATCAAGAGAGCATCTCTCCAAACCCTCTCTCTTGAAGACATTAGCAAGCACTCCTAATAATGATTCCCAATTCTGGCCAACCTCGGCCACCAGAGAGGCCTCCGCCTCCAAACAATCAGCCTAGACCACCTCCTTCTCAAACAGCAAGCTCCTCCAGAACTAGCTCTTCAAAGGATAAACGCCCTATAACGCAAATGTCTGCACCATCTCTGATGAACGCAGACAATTACCCCATGGACCTAGGATTTCAAACGATCTCTAGGCGTCGTCAAGGTTCCTCTTCAAGGAATCTTTCAATCGGATCAACCACAGATCCTTCAATGACTTTGCTACGACCACTCATTACATCAGCAAAGACTCCCTCAAAACCCCAATCCTATGCACGGACGGTTAAACCGATAATTTTTATGCCACGACCTCCGATCACAGGATATCTTACAAAAATAATTTTGGAAGACATTGATGTTGAACCAGAATTTGACGGACCTTCTGTCCAAGAAATTTGTCCCCAGGTCTATCCAAAAGGGTTCAACTTCTTACCAGAAGATATCAAGAAAACCAGACAGTTTTATGAGTTTATCTTATTGGATACTGTTTCTGCTGAGATCACTCATATTCCGGATAGAAACAACCCAAAAAAAATTGTCTATTAAAAATTAAAAATCTTCAGGGTTCTTACACCATCCCACTGGCCACAAGAGATGTTAGTCCCTAGAAAATTTTCCAAATCTTTCAATCTCTCGGCATACACATACCGTGACTATATAGAAGCATGGTATAAAGTGTTCTGGCATGAATCAAGTAACCATTCTTGGTTTATTACATTTTGTAGGAAATCCTATAAAAGTAATTTTCCAAATTGGTTTCATAAATGGTGGAGTTATTTTGGGCTTACTCCGGAAATTTTTCTGGTTCAAGTCCAGCAAGATTATCATCAATTTTCAAATAATATCTATTTGTCTGCACTATCACCTACATATAGATTCTCCTTATACTTTCAAGTGCCCTGGATTTTCTGCTAGAGTCACCAGCTTTCAGCCAGAGCGAAATTCAAGATCTTAGACAAGATCTTGCTTGTTATATGGTGGGACAAGTATGACTACGCCCATCTTAACAAAGACTAAGTAGCAAACTGGTTTAAGACCAACGCTCATCTTTCCAAAGAAGAAGAAGACTAATTTCTTCTCGCAAAGAATTCAATAATGACCTCTATTGCTGGAGCTAAATCAGAGTCAGATCTCCAGACGGTCATGGAAACGGTCATCTATACTATCTTGGATGACAACAAAGAAGATAAGGAAGAAGATGATGGAATCTCTTCCAATTCATCTGTCAATGATATCGAACTCGATTACGATCCATATTTGGGTTACGATTTATCAGATCCCTATTTGGATTCCCAACCAGGATGAAAAATAGGTTAAAGTTTTAAACTCCTCTCTTAGTATTTTATGATGTAAACATTGTATTTCCTAAAATTGTCTAGTCTCAAAATAGTTTATTGATTTATTTACGTAAGTAATCTCCTTAAATTTTCACACTCAATTCTATAGTAGAGACTAAATTGTGGTCTAGTAAAGTTTAAGGACTAAATTGTTGTAAAATTGAAAGTTTATGTACTAAATTGTTACGCTAGATTGTTACTTTCATTAAAGCTTAAAACCGAAAGTGATTTCTAATCCTTATTTATTTAGAAGCACATATACATGGTTAGGAATGTCATGTCAAACAAATTAGTTTTTGTTCTTCCTCTACAATAGAACATTTACAAGTAGTTGAAGAACGTTTATAATAAAAACATTTATTTGTGCTTGTAAGAAGTATTTAGGGTAACACTAAAATAATTCTACATGTGTATAAATTAGATGTTTTCTTTTCTTTTTTCTGTTTTTCATAGGTGAATCGATTTTTTTTTTTCATTATTCAATGTTCTTCCTTTGGCTAAAGGCTTCTAATTAATTAATCGATTTCAATCATTTTCTAAAGATTGCAATTTAAGAAGATTATGGTAGTTAACTTGGGAAATTAAATAACTAGAATATATATAGACAATTTAGCACTAAGTTCACCGTGAAACTGCAAGAAAATTAGTATTTAGTAACACAGAAAAACATTGCTAAAGTTAAAAAAACTTAACTAAAAGCATTAGTAACATCGAGCCTGCGTCCATGTCGATAAGATTGTTGCAGTAGCTATTAGTGGCATAATGAATGCACACCTCAAAACCTGTACTCTTAATGACATAGGTGCCCATTGTTAATAATTTTCTTCGTATTCCAAAAACTAGGATGCAAGATGTTTTGTATAAATAGCTGATATACGTATTATTTTGTCTCTTATTTAAAGTTTCTTTTTTATTATTAAATTTGATGGGTTTGTTAGTGATTTTGAGGTTATCATGAAAATGAGTGTTTGAAGTCAAAAGAATCAAACAGAGCAAGAATTGTGTCAAAATCAACAATGAAGGTGAAGAAAAACCCAAGTTGTCCTAAAACAGGGCATCACAATTGCACTACCTTTGGCACTGTCCATCCAAGAGCATCCAAGTTTTGCAAACTGTTTAGCATCGCTACATGATGCTAAGCACAATCCTACACGGTGATGTTAAACCTAGAGCACAACTGCAGTATGCTGAGCGAAGTTCTGCATTGTGATGTGATGTCGTATCTAGAGTGCCACTGCATTATTCCAAGCATAGCCCTACAATGCGATTAATTCCCTCGAGTGCAGCCCTATGCTCCCTTTCCTAATTTGAAAATTGTGCAATTAAACAAATTTCTTGGTGCCCAAGTTCTTATCCCCTTTTTTATTGGATGCAATTCAAGGCACAAAATTTAGCACATAATTTAGACCTAAAAGACTCAGCTCTTGCCTTGAAAATTTAAAAACTGTGAAAATTACTTTGAAAGTTGTTCAAGATTTCAAGATTACGCCGAGAGGAGATTGGCTAATTCTATCACAGAAAAAGCTTCACAAAGAGTGTTTTCTCTTATTGTTTACTTTCTTTTATCTATATGTTTTCAAATTTGAATGAGAATATGTATTTGAGAGCCATGAGTGACTAAACTCATTAGTTATACGGTGTTGATGAATTTGGTTATGCAATTAGAATACTTTTCATGGATATTATTTAACTTATGTTTTTCAATCACACTGTTTTTGCTAATTGTTGTTCAATACATGTTGTGTTCAATGTTTGATTGATAGATTAAATGCTTAGATTGATCTATGTATTTGAATCATTATTAGTCTTTCATGCAAATAGTTAGATTGGCATACCACCTCTCAAAAACGCATGCCCACCCTCTTCCTTTTTCAATCGACTCACTCTTTGCACCTTGGTCTCTTGGCTCCCTCTCCCTCATCTATTTTACAGCACCTACCTCATTCCCATTAACTTTGCCCAATCCAATAAATTTAGACTAGGTTACCAACTCTTGTGTGTTATTATTGTTTCTTTGTTTGTTGATATGCTCTTGCATTAATAGTTCCTAAGACGTGTTGTGGAACATCTCTATTGTTTGTGAGATGCTCATTCTAGTGTCATGAGGTCCAAGAGAGGAACTCAAATAAATTATCTCATTAATGGCCTAATAAAGACAGTAATTTTAAGTGTTTGATGTGTATGTGATTAAAACCGAAGAGTATAATACTTTGCATTCCTATCATGTTGTTTCATATGAATTAAAGTTAATACCCCTCTATTTAGGGTGGTCTAAGTATCAACTTTATGGATAACTATTAAAGTCTTTTTTTATTACAAATTAAAATAATTCATTTCCAAAACATTGTACGTAACAACAAGTTGATTTAAAGGTGAGCATATATCCAAAACATGAGACCATTGATTCAAGATTTTCTTCCAGCATCCTTATATTTAATAAAAGCAATTTAATTCAAATTGCACGTCTATAGCATTCTATCCACCCAAAACTACCTATCTATTATTTTAGTTTGTGTACTTTCCATTTTTCTTCACAATAGAGCATATTCACTCTTAGTCCTTTTGAAAATAGTTACCAAGATGGTACTTTAAGGGACCATTTGTTTTCTGACATCTTAAATTTTCATGATTAAGTGAATATCTACCCTACTATATTTGTGTTTGTAGTAGTATTATAAGATAGAAATCATACAAAGAGTTTTAGATATCCTCCAAAAATATGAGTTTTTAGATTTCCAACAACTCGACCATTTTACATTTGTTTCTTTTTTCTTGTTTATTATTTACACACATATATATGGATCATCGTTTGTATTATAAAATTAAAATAAGTAGTCAATAATTATATATATCATTTTTGGTTATATCGTAATTTTATTATTACTACAAACAAACCACTCCTAAAATATATTTTATACATTTACTTTGCTTCCTATAATTTAAAGAAACATGGAGGATGTTTGGAACTCTTTTAACTGATCTCATTTGTGTTTTGTGAAAATTTGAAGATGACAAATGATTGACAGAAATTTTTAAAATGTGGTCATGTGAATTGATTTTCCATGATTAGATATAAAATTGAGGTTATGGTCTTGAAATAGAGATATTAAAGAGGTGGATGTTTTCAAAAGTAAAAAGTGGAAAAGGACAATGAACAGAAGAAAATGGAATTGCATTATTAAAGTTGATTGGATACATTAGTAAAGGAAAAAGTGATTGGGGATGACGCGGAATTTAAAACATCATTTGAAATAGAAATAATGAAGTTAGTTGGATTCAACAAAGTCAATGTTTTCGGAGGCCTTCCTTCTTTGACTTTACCACACACACACACACACACACGCGCGCGCGCGCGCCCTTTTCTTTCCATTTCCCATCTTCTTATTCCAGTTTTTTCAAAGACGTGTCTTCCCAAAATTACCAAAAACACCCTTATCAAACCCTTAAAATAACTCTCCATCAATTCATTATATATCAATTTCTTCAACATCATTCTTCTATTATATCACAATATTGTGTCATGATCATCCACTTAATTCTACATCCTTATCCTCATGAATTAGTCTCTGACTTTGTAGATCACACTATATATGAAAAGAATTATGGCTGGAGCAAACTCAATTCATTCGTTTAATAGCATTACTATGAATTTCAAATTTCAATTAATTTGGTTAATTAACTTAATAGTTCTTAAGTTAATTCCAACAAGTCATTTTTATATTTTCATTTTCAATAAACTTTTTTTTTTTTTACTAGAATGGGTCACTAAACATGCATTCTCAAAAATAGTTATCCACTTGCCTATTTCTAGATATATTGTGCAACTTTTTGAGCTTGGTTTCATCCAAGTGCCCTTTTTTCTATGAAGTATGTTGTTTGTCTTCTTACATCTCAATAATGGAGATCAAATTTCTATAGAGCAAGTATGAGAGTGAACCAAAGTCTCTATAGCACTGCAAGTTGCCTTGTTTCAATATAGCTGTATATCCAAATTAATAAATATAGCTCTATATCCAAATTAATAGTAAGTTAAACACTTTAGTTCAACACTGAGTATATATTCATGACAACGTTTTTTAAAGAGGTGTTTGGCTTACCTATTTGAGTTGAGTAAAAGTTTTAAAACTTGATGTTATGACTAACTTATTTGTTGAGTTGATACAAAATTATCATTTTTTCCTCCAATGTTTACTATAACTTTAAGACCAACTATTATCAGTGATCAACTCTTGCACCAACTACCATCTATGAAACCATTGAAAAAATTAATCCAAGTATGTAAAGTTTTAAAGTTGGTATCTCAGTTAAATGTTGAAAACTAAAAAATAAATATGTGTGAGATATATTGAATGGTGGTACAAAAAGTATTGCATCCAAATGTATTAGACTCAACTCAATTTTGTTGCAAAAAATATTTATTTTATTATTGAAATGATATGAAAAAATCTAATTAATTAGCATAATCTTTAAAGTAACAATAATTTCGAAGGAATTAATATTTCAATTTTAATTTTTTTTAATAATTATATCAATTAGAATGTGATATCATATTTCTAGAATTGTCATCTTTAATAAATTGGATTGACAAAATTCAATGAGCACATGGCCATAAAAGGAATAATAATGTGAAGAGGGTTATTTGGTTATCATGGCATGACTTATACTCATCATTTAACATTGACCTCATATCTTGACCTTCATATGACAGCTCAAGTTTTTTTAAATTTAATTTGAGAAATTGTATCTAATGAAAAAAAAACATTTAAAAAAATATCACATGACATCTATTTTTTTGCATATTGCAAATATAGTAAAATTAGTGAGAACAGACGGTAATCATAAAATTATCGAGAGGTAATCATATAACTATTAGATGATTATCGCTTTTAAATTTGTTATTTTTACAAATTTAAAAAAATTTGTGACATAGACTCTATTATCATTATTTTTTCTATTTTTATAAAAACTCCATTTAATTTTATAAAATGTTATGTAAAGAAGTCTTCAAGGTTAATTTGTATATAGTTTATTGAATAATTTAAATTTAAATAAACTTTTCATAATTTTTATTCTTTTAATGCAATTTTCACTTAAACACTCATTTATTTGAACTTTTTATTACCTTTACCAATTTTTATATCGTTAGAGATTCAAATATCTATTCAACTTTAGTAATACAATAACTTGTTTTGTTCTATATTTGTGGTTAATTAAACGTCTAAATTCAGAAAAAGAAAATCAAACTCTAGGTCAAAACAAAATCAATCCAATTATATTTTTTTTGCTCTGAATAGTTAAATTATTTTCCTCCAATTTTCTTCAAAACACGAGCAAAACCCACTGTATCCATTTTAAAATAACTCGAAGCTCCAAGGTCTATCTCTTTTCTCCCCTCGTATAAGAGAAATGGTCGATCAAACACCCACGCCTTCAAACTTTTCATTCAACTCAATGTTATATAAGTTGAAGCGTTAATATATAATTTAGAACATGTTTCGTTACAATGTTGAGTTGAGTTACGTTGCTAGGCTTGATAAATTTAGTTATATTTAAACATTTACTATTTAGGTATTAGGGTGAACATGGAAGGGTATTTGTTTAATTTAGATTTTGTTTTCAGGAACAACAGTAAGAAAATGGTCAATTCTGAAATGTAAGAAATGTTATAAGAACTATATGCCATCTTTATGCAAATAGTGACATTCTGATTATGGTATTTTATGGTTGATGTTGAAGTTATTTAGAACAATGAAATAAAAGTTTATGAGGTGTTAGATGTGTAGTCTCGATGAAAGGTTGGTCATTCAAAAAAGAATTAAGTGTGTGATAGCCGTTTGTTGGTTGTTTCTCGACTGTTTTATTGATTATGTGTGTCATACCTAAAACTTTATCAACGTCTTGGTGGAAGGTCAGGTTCCAACAAACTAAAATATATTTATAAA
>JBBPDI010000002.1:1249310-1260603 GCA_037974545.1 Cucumis variabilis
CTTTCATATTCTGTATAAAAATATAAAAATAGTGAAAATATGCATGATAAGGATTGAGAATAGGCTATATTTAAATGAGTCAATATTTGTCCCAACAAATACATAATCATTATAATGATGATCGAGATGGACAAAGTGGAAATGAAAATAAAGGACAACGGGTATATTTGGAATAGTAGATGTGTCAATACTTAATTATATAGTATAATACAGTGTTGCTCTATATATTAATTACTTAATATAATGATGATCAGGATGACCAAAATGATTGTGTGGATGATGTTGTATATAACACAACTATACTAAAAGAAGTAGATGAAATTGAAAAGGAAGCAATGAAATTGAAGGTAAGTACATTTGAAAATATAGCTGTTAATTTTGAATTAATATGATTTGTAAAAATAATCATTCTTATTTTTAATATGATTTATGTAGAAGAGAAAAATGGAAAAAGCACCAATTCATCAAATTGTAGTTGTGAAGAGTCCTACAATGATTGTACGTATATGTTTATTGATATGAATATATATGACATATTATATGAAATATACCATAATGTGAACTGTTTGTGATAACAGGCTCGAGGCATAGATATATTTTCTTATAAGCAAGCTATCAGAATGAGTATGAGGAGAGGAAATATACCTTCTAGGATAATGAGATCGCCATTCACAACCAATTTTGGATCTGCAGAGCCAAAAAAGGAAAAAGTAGATTTGAAGGACCAAGTTTTAAACTGCTCTAATAAGAACATTAGTATAATTACTTAATTTGAATATAATAGATAAATTGATGAAGGTTGAATGTAGAGACATGTGTTATGGTATTATAATTTCATTAACAACTTTATCTCTAACTTTAAACTTTCGACATATGTTATGATTCATTATAGTATTTGTATGGAAATTCTTTAAATTCAAATTCTATTAATATATATTATATTATGTTATACAATATATATGCAGTATACTTTATATTGTTTCAAATAATATTGAGAGAAGGCTCAAACAATGTTTACTATTGTTTTAGATAATGTTATAGGAATTATATAATGTATTCCAGTATATGTATTATATGTAGTTAGTGAAAAGATTAAATTTTAGTAGTACAATACATGTACATAAATTGAAATATCTGGAAATATTTTTATTAAAATTGAAACTAATGAATATACAACATAAAAGTTTAAAAAAAATAAAAAAAAGTATAACATACAAAAGCTATAAACTAATTAGATAAGAAAAACTTGCATCGCTTTCGGTTATGTCCAAAACGTCTACAATGGTGACATTTAATGCGCCTCTTGAACTTCATTTTAGAAGGAATTCTAATCTTATTTGGTCTTCCAACTGGACGTTTTATATTTGGTGGGAGAATGACAATGGATTAAATATCATTAGGTACTTGCCATTGTCGATGATCACTTAAAGGGTTTATTAATCCTCTATATATTGAACTCAATGTGCTATTCAAATAATAATGTGAAACATATGACTTTATGACAAATGTTTCATGGTCAAAACAACACATGCATGGGCACAAGGTATTTGCAATATATCCCACATTCTACAAGTACAAATCTTCGAAGGCAAATAAACAACATTGAGATGTGTCATCAATGACCTGGTATTTCATATTGTTCAAATAAACTACATTGGTAATTAAATATTAAATTATATAAGGTATATAAAATATTATACTATGTATATATAAATTATATAATGCGTGAATAATTTAGATATACCTTCATAGATCGACTAAGTTCAATTTATTCCATTAAAATACCTTCAATTGTTTTTGTAAAATCTGTAACTTCATATTCTGCTCCATTTCTTCTTTAAAAAAACCATCTTTACAACATCATTCTCAAAACCTCAAGCATGGAACATATTGGCAACTCTCTAGCCTTGATATTTGCATTATTCAAACTCTCAGATATGTTAGTAGTCATGACATTATATCTACTAAGTGGAGAGTAGGCACGAGACCACCTAGAAAATCCAATGGATTGTAACTCCTCATGTATATCAGGTGCATTAAATTCCAACAAACGCATTTGTTGTTCAAAGTCAACAACATTGAAAGCCTTGCCATATGCATGAAACACGGTATCGACTATTGATCTATACTTCAACTTCAAGTTCCTAAGTAAATGAACCAGACACGTGCAATGTAGAACATTGGAAAATGCTACCTCTATCGCTTTGCATATACTTTTGTGCCGGTCAGATACTATGACAATGTCATTCCTACCATTAATGATTCACTTTAGTTGATTTAAAACCACGTCCAAAATGAATCATTTTTAGAATCGACCACACAAAAGCTAGTGGAAATATTTGATCATTGGCATCAGGACTGAAAGTAGATAAAAGAGTACCCACATACTTATTCACACTTATTTCAATTTATTATGAGTCCTTCAACTTCCTTATATATAAATGGTAATAAATTTGTAATAATATATTAATTAAGTATAAAACAATATCTTTTTTAATATGGAAATTTATGGTAATTAAGTATAACCGTTTATTGACAATCTTAAATGAAATTCATCCCTCACCGGCAACCATTTAGCTCCATCATTGTTGACGTGATTCATAACACAACCATTTAGCTTCAAAATTGTAATCGTTAGCTCCGACAACCGTTAACAACCATTGTCGACACCGTTTACTTCATCCTTTGACATCGTTCTACAAAATGAAAACATCCGATAACCTTTCTACATAAACCTTGGTACCTTTCTCCATATTTTCCACATCGTTCTTCATAAGTAACATCGTTTCCTTTCATATTTTCATTCTGCATCCTTTATCCATTCGTTCACACTAAACTTCCAGTGTATTATTATTTTATTATTGTTTACACATATATTCCACTTTATATAAACATTAACACATATATAATATTACACAATAAGGCATCCTAAAATTTTGCATCGGCAATTTTTCATTCTTATACATTATTATATATATACCACATCTTGTTGACAATTATACTCATTTATAAATAAACCAGCAAGATATAATAGTTTTCTTATGTGATTTATTAAATGTATACAACATCTTATGTACAATTATAATAGTTTTTTAATACACTTGTATTATACAATAATTTTCTTTAATGATTTATTATATATATACCAAATCTTATTTACAATTATTGTATTTAATAACATATAATTGTAATATTTTGTAGCAAGATGGCAAGTATTGAAGTCTATTTCGATGATTTTTTCAACCAAACTAACAATTACATTAGTTTTAGTGTGTCCAAAATAGTAGTTGATGAACATATGTCATATAAAGAATTGTGCATTGTCCTTAGAGCCAAGTTAGGTAGTTTTATTGATATGGACAATTTTGATATATTACCTTTACTTAGATCCTATAGAATGTCTTAAGAAAGATATGACAATAAAGAATGACAAAGTTTCAAATGAGTTTACCATATAATAACATCGAACGTTGAACGACATATTGCTTTTATTGTTCATTGTGTTGACCTTTTAGCTATTACTTTGGGTTCATCGTCCTCAAGTTCATTTCAAACTGAAATCCATTAAGATGGTGATCGTTTTTTTGAAACCATAGATATGTCTAAGATAGATTCCAACTTTCAACTAAAAAACCAGAACATGTTTTCAACCAAATATTTATTGAAACAGTCCGTTCAAGTCATTGCTATTAGAGACAATTTTCAATACGTTACAGTGAAATCAAACAAGGAGGTTTTGACTTTACAGTGCATAAATGAAGATTGCAAATGGTTATTTCGTCCTTCATGTTGTTTTCATGGTGATAGGACATTATGGGTTCTTACTAGGTTTGATTATGAACATACATGTTTAGTAGATGTTTCACTTACAGATCATAGACAGGCTACCTTTATGGTTATTAAGGACTTGATAAAGAAAAAAAAATAAGTTTAGCTAGTTTAGAATTGTCCACTCCCAAAGATATAGTTCATTATGTTTGTGCTGAACATGGCTAAAAAGCATGACATGCACGTGAGGCCGCGTTGGATGAGATTAGAGGTTCTCTGGAGAAATCCTACGAGATGGTAGCCAAATTTGCTTACATTTTACATCATAACAATCCATGTATATTGATTATATACATCATCGCATTTTTAATATATTTATCATTAAGAATATATAATATTAATGTTAATATTTGTTATGTTCCTAAGTTTTATTGTTGAATACCAAGTTGATGTCGATGGTAGTCAATAGGAAAGAGGGACACAAATCCTATCAATGCAATCAAAGGAAAGGGAGGGCAAACCAAAGACCTATACTACAAGCAAATCTTGTTGAACAAGACGATGACGTCATAACTGGTATCGTGGAGGTCAGCAAACCAAAGACTTATACCACAAGCCAATCTTGCTGAATAAGACGATGATGTCATAACTGCTGTTGTGGAGGTCAACCTAATTGAAAATAAGACTGACTACATTCTAGATACTGGAGTTTCAAGACACTTCTGCACTAATAAAAAACTTCTCCTTGACTACGAAGACATTACGTATGGAGAATGTACGTTCATAGGAAACACAGCTATTGCAGTACTTGGGAAAGATAAGGTTATTTTAAAATTTGATATCCTTGCCATTTTATAGTTTTTTCTCTCTCTCCAAAATTAAAAAAAAAACAGCTCAAATACCTTATCAATTTCTTTTGTCCACCTTTAAATATTTTCAGGATGAAAAAACATTGGCAAGTTGTAGATATCGTATTTTTTCCTTCATTTTTCACTCTTTATATTCATTAGTTGTTTTTATTAATCTTTATTTTATTTTTTATAAAAGAAATTGAAATTGAATTTAAATTTTAAAATTTAAATTAACTTTTTAAAAAAAAACAAAGAACAAAATTTTTTTTTTAAAAAAGTAAAGTTTTGCATCCCTATTTTTCTCAACCAATCTGCCACTATTTTTTGTTTTTTCCCTTTCGCTCGTCACCACTCTCCCACTCTTTCACTTTTCCACTTTCTCTCTGATAGTCTGCCTTCATTTCACTTATTTAAAAAAACGATCAACTTTGCCCTATAAAAATAGATGGTGGAGATCTTTTTCATTTTACACAGAAACACATTGAGATTTTTCTTAATGAAAGTTGAGATTTTTCTTAATGAAAGAATACGTTTTTTTTAATGTAAAAAAAATCTTTTCATCTCCTCATTCAATGTCATTCGTGAGGTTGAGAAAGCAGAAAAAACCTTTTCTCCAAATCAAGGTCTTCAAAGGTATTATTTTATCACTGTATTATTTTATCTCACACTCTGCATATTATTTTATTTCACAGATGTCTGCATATTGTTTTATCTCACAAATGCCTATTTTATTTCATAGATGCCTTGCATGTTATTTTATTTGAAAGATACCTACATGTTATTTTATTTCACAGATACCTGCATATTATTTTATTTCAAAAATACCTACATATTATTTTATCATATATGCCTACATATTATTCTATTTCACAATCTATATTATTTTACAACTATTTCACAACTGTATTTCTCAAATTTCATGCTATTTTATTGTTGTCATTATCATCATCATCATTAATATTTATTTATTTATTTATTTTCCAATTTGAATATAAAAATTTAAATCAGAGAAGAGGTATCTTTTTTTTATGGGTTTTGTAATTTAAATTACATGAATACATAATATTTCTCAATTTAAAATTTAATTAATAAATTGTCTTTAAAATTATAAACAATTTCATATTTTAAATGAGACTGAGTAATGTTTTCTATGAATTTATTAATTTTAAATACATAAAATTTCTCATTAGACACCTATGATGGAGATTAAAATATCAAGGTTTGATGTTTTAATATTCTTGAGATAAATAAATAAGAAAGATAATTTTTTGAAACAAAAAGAAGAAGAATAAGAAGAAACTTCATTTTTCTAATGACTCTTATGCCACCCATAATTATCAATTCATGCTTAGCTTTTTCTCTTCAATGTGAATTGATAACCATGAAACACTTAAAAAGCCTAAATAAAAAAACTTTGTTTTGTGAACCTCTTTAATTTTGTTTAAAAAACAAATTTTTGTAACCATTTTTATGGGTGTTGTAGGATGGTAACATATTCTCTACATACAACTGACTCTCAAACCTTAAATCTAAATTTACGTAGACCAATATTTTTTTTACCAACCACACCTTAAGATGATTGGTGGCGACTCCAAACCTATTTGTTTTCTAAAATCAAATAAACGAGGACATCAGTCGCTCCGCGTTGCGATCATGTCGTGAAAATCCTAATAAATATCATTAAGATGCTTTACGTCATCTGTTGAAATATCTTAAAGGCACAAAAAGTTAGAGTTTGCACTTTAACAAATTTTATGTTGTATTAGAAGGATATTGTGATGCAAATTGGATTATCGATAATGACGAGATTAACTCTACTAGTGTTTTTGTATGTTTTCTCATTGGTGGAGCAATGTCTTGGAAGTGTGCAAAACAGACTTACAAAGCTAGATATATTATGGAATTTGAGTTTATTCCATTAAAATGGGCACAGGACAAGAGGTTGAGTGGATTAAAAGCCTACTAGGAGATGTACCAATGTGAGGGACATTTGTACTAGTGTTTATATACTATGATTCACAAGCTCCTGTAGGTATTGCCAAGAACATAATGGGAAAAAGAATACATATACGTCTTAGACATGGAGCTGTGAAATAATTGTTGAAGGAAGGAACCGTTTCCTTAGAATTTGTTCAGTTTGGGAAGAACCTGTAGATCCTTTAACCAAAGGATTAACTAGAAAAGTGGTTATGGATTCCTTAGTGAACATATGCCTCAAGCTCTATAGTGATCCATAACATTTGATATTGAGTGGTCTATTGCAATAGACTTGATGGTCCATAGCCTTTTACTCGGTGGTCTATTGCGATAGACTTGATGGTCCATAGCCTCTTACTAGGTGGTCTGTTGCGATAGACTTGATGGTCCATAGCCCATTGTGTGGATAGACTTTAAATGCACTTGATGGATAATACTAAAACCTTTGAATGGTTCATAATTTGTATGGACAATGATGAAGTCTTCATAGCTCTTTTTGAGTGGTTTACTTTGACAAACTTGATGAAGCACATAACATATAGTGAAGGTATGGCCATCTTCTATGAAAGTGTTTAAAGCTCTCTTTCTAGAGCTCCCACGATGACTCGAGGTTCATGTGCATGACCATAACAAGCACAAATCTATATTGTAGAAATAAACAAATTAGGAATAAAGCGTGTTGTGAAGGTCTCAACTAGTGTTATTGAAAGATCAATATGTAATTCACTCTCTTTAACGATGATGTTACCTTGTTTCACTATGCATCAATTCAAATATTTAGATATTAATGTTTAAGCTTAATATCCTATCTTAGCTCAGAACAAAATTGTCAAAATCTCATTCTTGTTTGACTACCTGGTAACTTTGTTGCTACAATTATTTATGGGAAATTTTTGGAAATGACTATGGACTTAAGCCCATTTCAGCGTTATGAGGACCAATTCATCTTCAGCTTTGTGCCAATAGTTTCAGGTCATTCTTCAGCGTGATCTTTAGTCCATTCTTCAACATTAACCACTTCTCCAATTGAGTCGCAAGTTGGTAGTAGAGGCCTACTTTTTTTTAGGCTTACCGATTGGGGCTCTTCGCTATAAATACTTAGCTTCTTAGCACTTCTATGGCAACACATAAATTCACTCCTCCAAATCATCTCTTCCATTTTCTATCCATTTTTATTATCCACAAGCTTCAAATTTTGTTCTGAGCAATTTTTGTTTGTTTCTATTCCTTATTCTAACGAGTGCACGTCTAAGTAGCAGAGTTGTATTAAACTTGGGAGGCAACTGACACCACGATTGACACCTCGATCGCCCTTAATTGCTTTTAGGGTAGTGGTTCGTCACAACACAACAATTTATTTGAGTTCGACATTCTCAAATGCAAAACAAAAACTGTAACTATTTTTAAATACCGATTTTGAAACACAATTATTTGATATACTTAAATGCAAAATGAGATGTTTTTTTAGGAAATTTTTATTTAAGGCCTAAGGCATAAAAAACATGCTAATTATTTTTTTTTTGAAAGGTAAAACATGCTAATTATTTTTAAACATAGCAAATATTTACTACTAAAATGACAATCTAATTTTTTTTGGCTTATTTTCATATATAGCAAAATAAATCAAAATATTCATAAAATATAGCAAAATATCACAATCTATCTAAGATCGATCTTGATAGACCAATATAAACTACTATATTTGTATATCTTGTCTATTGTAGTCTATTATAAATAGATTATGATATTTTCCTATATGTGTAGTTAATTTTAGAAGTTTTGTTATTTAAAATAATTTTTTTAATTAACTTTTACTTTATCCTTAACATTGCTATAAAATAAAGAAAGGAAAAAAAAGTAAGATGGAGATTAGGGAGATAACATAGGGAACACATGAATTTTTTCCTCTTTTAAGAACCTTTGTCTTCGAAAATTATAAATCTAAAAAACCTCTAAGTAGTTTGTTCTCTTCTTGTTTCCAAGTTGCTTCTTTAGACAGATGAATCTACCACAAAAATTACAATAGTGTTATCTCTAATCTACAAAAAATTTCCACCTCTCTGTCAATAATTTATTTAGGCTTCTCCCTATAACTTAAGTCTCTCGTGAAATTACAAAGGCTTAATTTCCACCACGAGAGATGGATTATTTCTCATATACTTTCTTAACTTAAGAAATATGCAAACTGTCATGAATAGTGGAAAACACGGTTCTAAAGCCAAACAATAAGCTACATGATCAACTTGCTTTAAAATCTTAAATGGTCCAATAAAATGTGGATTTAGCTTCTCATTCATTCAAATCCTTAAAAATCTTTTCATAGGTGCCTTTTCACCTTCAACAAACTCGAAGTATCTTTGCCTCGTATCAATTAAATCTTAGGCCTACTTCTAACGGGGTTTATTGATAATTTCAAGCAATACAATTTATCGTAATTCAAAATAAGAATACTCAAGAGTACGTTTAAAAGGAAATTTATTAGAATTGGAAGGTTAAATAAAGCAAAATATTCTCATATGCTTCAAATGAGCTAAAATTAGAAAGTTGATTAAATGAATTAAACATCTAAATGCCTTAAATTGCATGAAAATAAAAAGAAAAAATGGAAAGAAGAGGAGTCTTGTGCCCTAATTTGCACTCTTAATAGACACATCACAAAGTAACATCTATTAATTAGCATGCATATTGTAGGTTTTGGTTGCTTTTTTGGCTTCAAATTATGAAGGTACATGTAAAGACAAAATGTTGGTTAATTATAAAAATAGAATTATTGATTAACTTCTTTCATTTTAATCTATCAGTGATATACAGTGATAGAAGTCGCTTATTAAGAGGGTGTTTTGTTAAGATAGCCCATTAGATTTATCTTTATTCATGGCTATGGCCCATTATTGTAAAGTCCACTAAAGGCTTCTAGAATCAATTTGTTACGATCGATGTAATTCAGTGTGGGTGAGTTTAGAATGAGGTTTTTACTTCCAGCTTTTTTGTTATAAATTTGGATATCATTTCCATTCAAATATATAAGAAAAATGTCAAGGTTTTTCCCGTTCAATATTTCTTCTTCTTTTTCTTCTTAATATTTTATGATGGTATCAGAGCCTTTTGTCAAACAACTCTTTTTTTTTTTTTTGCTTAAAAGTCGTTTAAGAAATTCCCAGCAACCATGAGCAACGTCAGCATTACCTCCATCCTCGGTGAAGAAACATCCAGAGAGACTCATCCTCCATAATTTTTGGTTCAGGTTCTAAAATCTCTCTTGTAAAACTTGGAGATGATAATTTCTTGGTGTGGAAATTTCAGATTATCACAGCACTTGAAGCATATGACCTTGAGTCATTCATCGAATCAACAACTGAACCGCCAACAAAGTATATTAACTCACTCGTGAATCCAACCCCAACGACGACTGAAAGCTTCTCAACTACCACAACACAAATCCTGAATCCAGCATACAAAATTTGAAAGAGACAAGATAGACTAATCTCCTCATGGTTACTAGGTTCAATGATTGAAGATACTCTAAATCAAATGCTTCATTGCACTTCTGCGAAACAAATATGAGAAACATTACAAAGTATCTATCCTTCTCGATATCTAGCATAGGCTATGCAATTTAAAAATAAACTGCATAATATGAAAAAAGGTGCCATGCCACTAAAAGAATATTTCCTTAAAATCCAGAAATGTGTTGATGCTTTAGCTTCCATCAACAAACCTATTTCTACTGATGATCACATACTATATATAATTGTTGTTTTAGGATCAGAATATCAATCTATGATATTTGTTATCTCTACCCGAACTGACTCTCCATCTGTTCAAGATATTATGTCTTTACTGCTCACTCAAGAATCACAGGTTGAAAGTAAAATCAATAATAATGTTTCTCTACCAACTGTAAATGTCACTACTCAATCACTAGAAAAGGAAGGAGAAGGTCTCAACCGAGAAAATCAAAATAATCTTTAATATACATATAATAACTCCCAATATAACCAGAGGAATCGTGGTGGAGGCCGATCAAACACAAGAGGGAGAGGAAACAGAAACAAACTATAGTGTGAAATTTGTACAAAATTTGGTCATAGTGCGGATCGATGCTACTTCCACTATGCCCCAAGAAGTAACTTAGGTTTTTCTCCAAACTTATCTACATCAGCTTACACTAATAATTTTCAGAATCCACAGATGACTGCCATGGTTGCATCTCCTGACTTGAATGTTGATAGTAATTGGTATCCTGACTCTGGAGCCACGAATCATTTGACACACAACTTGAGCAATTTATCCACTGGAATAGAGTATAATGGAGAAAATCAAATATATATAGTAAATGGATCGGGTTTGTAAATACTTCATTATGGTTCTTTATATTTTTATTCATCAACTATTCCTTCAAAATCCTTGATTCTAAAAAATTTACTTCATGTCCCCTCCATTAAAAAGAATATGATTACATAACTGTAACCTATTGGTCTCACTGTATCTCATATACTGTTGTAACAAAAATGTAAAATAGGTGATAAATCCAAGAAAGATGAAGAAACAAAATAATGACAAAAGAAGGAAAAGAAAGGGGCCAATGAAGGAAGGCAGTGGTGAGGTATGTGTGATTTCGTACTGTATTTCACATGATACATGTCTTTTGTGCTATATATGGGGTAATTATATTGTACTAGAATTACATGGTATTT
>JBBPDI010000002.1:1270149-1284004 GCA_037974545.1 Cucumis variabilis
GCCAGCAGGACCTTTGATAGTTCGGAGGATTCATCAGCAGGATCCTTGATATTTTGAAGGATTCATTCTGCGGACCCTGTACCTTTGATAGTCGAATCAGCAGGACCCTTGATAGTTCGGCCAAAGGTCCAGGGTCCGGAGCATTCATCTACAGTCCGAAGGATTTATCCGTAGAACCATCCGTAAAGAACCGAAGTAGGACTATCCGTAATTAACCAAAGACTATCAAAGTCTTCCGCCTCATACGGCTCCCCTAGGAATGGAGGTAGGCCAATCCTAAGCTTGTGCGGTTAAGGTTGTTATACTACACTAAAAAAAAAAGAATGAAGACAAGGCTCTTCGATCTTCACAGGCCTATCAACTCCCAATAACCAATAAGAAGAAAGAAATAATCACTGCACACGAAGTATCGCAGAAATCCAGCCTTCTTACGAACCCCAACCAGAAGTGAGTTCTCCCTTCCTTTCCAACTCAGTCTCTCCTACCTTACTCTATTTAGAAAGGGAAGAATTCTCTTGAGTCACTGAAGATAGGAGCTCCTGAGTTGGAGAGGGGGGATAGAAAGTCTCCTCTTATTCAGTCATTTAACTCTATAACGGTCCTGGTGATATATCCGTAGGACCTTCCTTAAAGGATTAGGAGTAGTTCGGGTCTGGAAGATTCATCTGTAGTTCGAAGGATTTATTCGAAGGACCTTCCGTAATTTCAAGAGTAGTCTGGGTCCGAAAGATGAATCTGTAGTCCGAAGTTTGCAAGGTTTACCCGGAGTCCAGAGGACCTTCCTTAAATGATTAGGAGTAGAAGAAGGAGGCTCGACTGAAAGGAGAGGCGAGACAGGTGCTTTTCATATTGCTGGGTCTTATCGGTCCCATCTTAAGCTACGAAGGACCAAAGAATTTGCGACAGAGCGGAACATCAGAAGACGGAGAGAAAACTATCAAGAATGGTGATTCTTGACAGTTTAAAAACGTCAAAAAAACCTGTTTTGTAGTAGTGAAAATAAAATAGAATAGTGATAGGCTTGTGTATATATATCTATTTAGAGTTAATCAATAAAATGGCCTATTAGATATTAGGCATATATAATTCTATCAGTCACATGCTTTTATATACTTTTTATCAAGGTCTAATCCAAATAACTAAGATGAAATCTAAAATTAAATTTCAGTTGAGTGAAAATAACTTCTTTTGAAAGTGTAAGGCATTACATACAAGTGATTTTCTATATACTTTTATCTGGACCTATTAACATATTTATAGATTTTTATTGTCTCATTGACTTCAAATTTTCAAGGATAACCCATGAATAATTAATTTATCACTAAACACAAACCTCAAATAAATAAAGTATGAAAAAATTGTATAAGTTATAAACTTCTATGGTTATCTATCATAGATATAAAATGTAAAATTAAAATTAAAATCAATTAGTTATAGAAATAAAATTAGGGGTAGACTTTATTAGTGTTATCATTAGAGTAGATAGTGATTGAATTGAGAATTTGATGTCACTAATTTTTCTGTCTTTTCCTTTGAACATTTTAAATTGAAGATATGTTTTGTTATATTTACGAGAATAATCCACCATTGTAAATTTAGTTTGAGTGTAATTAATATGATCTTTATACCTTAAATGTGGGAGGTTAAATTCCATCCAAAATAGTCATACCAAAAAGAAAAAGAAAGTACATTGATTACAAACGGAATATAGGGATAATGGAATGAACCTTGGCCCCACCTTCGTGTTGAAACATGGGCTTAGTTTAGCTATTTCAAGCATTGTTGAGCTTCATGAGTTGGGCCTCACCCATAAGTTTCATATACATAGTAGATTTCACTAAATCTTTAAAGTATTTGATCAGTTGCAAAAAAGATTTGAGTTTCAAGTTTCGTCATTCTGGAAACCTTCAAGTTTTCATACATTCAGTGCAAATCAAAGGATTTTCTTCCTACCGACCATCTTCTTCATCAAACTGATTACAATCATCTTCTTCATCAAACTGATTATAGATTCTTTTTTGTTTTGTACAAATATAAGCTTCTTCAAGGAATTTTCTTCTTTGCTCATTTGAGCTCTACTTCTTAAAAAATTTTATTTTCAACACGATTATACTTCTGAATTGTTGCATGAACATTCAGGCGATCTCTGAAATTTTGTCAAGGTTAGAAAGAAAAAATGTAAAGTGTAATATCTTTTTAGTTTTTAATCATAGTTTATATATAGATAAAGTTGTGAATATAAATTATTTTTTTATTATTTAATTATTCTTTTAAATTACAACAACAATATATCCACTTGATTTTTAAGATAGGTACAGTGTAATTACATCCAAATAAATTGCATTTGATATCAAGCATCAACCACATACCTTGTATTCTCCCTTTCCGTCTTCTATCCTCTTTGGTCTCTTCTAAAAGATCTAAAAATTAATATTATTTTAACTTCAAGAGGTAATTAAGAAAAAGTACAACAAAATCCAACAACCACAAAGTCACTAAAATCCGACGACTGATGGTGGCTGGAAGTTTTGGCATAATCGGTGAACGAATGAAGATAAAGAAACCGATGTGGCTGGACGTGTGACGTGCGAAGGAACAAGCGATGCAAAGGCGCTCAGCTTAGGATACAGTAAACATGCGACCAGCGACGTGCAGTGGAGGAGAAGTTTCCTTGCGGCTTAGTTCTCGGTCAACAGAATGGAGGGGATGGCTACAAAGGTAGAGATCTCGACAGGACGAAGAACACTCAAACGAAGATGGAGGTGTCGTCGGCGGTTAGGGTTTGGTGCGAGTGAAGAAGATGATGAATAGTAATAATAATAAATATCATTATATTATTCTTTTCCCTTAAATATCTTCCTTTTCCTTTTTTTTTCTTTTTAATTTAAATAAAAAAATCTTTTCTTCTCAATTAATTTCTTCCAAAAATAAAATATTTAATTTTTTTATAAATATTTTGGAATATAAATAATTCGAAAATGTTAAATTTATGTTTGCTATTATTTTGGAGATAGGAAGATAATCTTAGCACGATTTTAGAGATGATAAAATTTTAAATTCAAATTATTATTAACAATACCTATTTTTATAAATTTTTAAAGCAATTTTAATATTTTGATGGTTTTAAATCAAAATTTAAATCTATTTTTAAATAAAAATTATGGAAAATAAATAAAAGATATTAACAAGATAATCCTAAAATTTTGAAATAATGTTTGACATCATTTTAGGAAAATCAATCAAGTAGCACGATTATAGGAGAGATCAAAATTTTCTTAGAATAATCCTATTATAGGGGTAAGATACAATTTTAATTTCAATTTATTATGATATTGAATAAATTGTTATTAGAAATATAAAAAGTTTAGGGAAATCAATCAAGTACCTCGATTATAGGGGAAGATCAAAATTTTCTTAGAATAATCATATATACAATAAATGTATCACAATTATCGGGGTAAGATACAATTTTAATTTTAACAGCCACAACTAAATAAATTGTTAATTAATTGATTTAAAACCTACAAACACAAAAATCTGAAATAAATTGCAGGCTTAAATTTAGTGGATGTTAATTCAATCAAATTCATTCAAAAATAAATATTTATTTAATATTTTTACACAACTGAATGATTTGCAAATACACTGTGTTCGTACTTCTGGGTTATATTCCATCATTTTAACCTACACAAGTACACTGTATCTATCAGATAAGAATTTTTCTCTATACAGGTAAAATCGACTGAAAATATAAAAAAGTAAAATTCTTGTATTTATATTTGACATAATTTTAGGGAAGGATCTAAAATTTAAATTCAAATTTTTATTAAAACTATATCATGTATGATTTAATAAATTGTATAAAATAATATATTTAATTAAGATTTACCAATTTTGAATGTTCTTTACAAGATACAGTGAATTTGTGTTATTTTCAATATCCTGTCTTATTTTTTTAACCTATTGAAATAAATTGTATTTATAATATGGGAATGATACTACATCTCGATGACCAAATTTTTTTTATTTTTTTTGTGTGTTCCAAATCTGTTGATTGTCCAAATCTGTTGATTGGAATATGTTTGTATAATGGATGACTATGAGATTTTAAGGATTGTGGATTACAATTATGGTGTATTTGAGACTCTTACTAGATGAAAATAAACGTAGATATTAACATAATTTAAAAACCAAACGTCTCAAAATAATTATTCAATACCATTGGCACAATAAAACAATTTTTTAAAAATAAAAAATCAACCAATTAACATGATTTTAGGAAAAGATGAAATTTTAAATTCAATTTGTTATTAGCAATATGTAATTTGGAGTATTTAAATACAAAATTTAAATTCAAAATTTTTATAAATATTTTGGAATACAAATAATCCAAAAATGTTAAATTTATGTTTGTCATTATTTTAGGGATATCAATCAAATAACACGATTTTAGTAGATGATATAATTTTTAACAAAATCAGTGGATAATCATAATTAGCACGATTTTAGGGAATGATAATATTTTAAATTCAAATTGTTATTAACAATACATATTTTTTTAGGTATTTAAATTCAAATTTTTTATAAATATTTTGGAATATAAATACTCCGAAGATATTGAATTTATGTTTGCCATTATCTTAGAAATATCTACGAAACTAAATAGCACGACTTCAGGAGTGAATGTTTTTAATAAAATAAGTGGATAATCGTAATTAGCACGATTTTAGGGAATGATAAAATTTTAAATTCCAATTGTTATTAAGCCTATGTATTTTGGAGGTATTTAAATTTTAAAAAAATTTATAAATATTTTAAAATATAAATAATTAAAGAAAATATTGAATTTATGTTTGCCATTATTTTAGGAATACGATCATTTAAAAGAATTCAAACTGACGATTTTATTGGATGTTATAAAATCTAACTTCAAATTCTAATTAGAAATATGAAAAATATGTATTATATGTATTATTTAATAAAATATTAATAATTATAAAAAGAAACTTTATGAAACACCATAAATTTAGGGGATGTTGGTGTAATCTTATATAGTCCGAAAATAAAAAATTATTTAATATTTCCAAAATTGATGGTTTTTGCAAATACATTGTATATGTCAATCTGTGATATCCTGTATCCTTTTTTACCTATACAAATATATTGTATCTGACGAAAAAGAATTTCCGCATACAAAGGGGTATAATCGGTTAAAAAAAGAAGTCTACAACCCCAATTTTCCTATAAATCTTAATATTTTTAAAATTTGCTATTTTTAAATTTGTTATCCAATTTTTTGTCATTCTCATGGTTATCTCAAGAATTAAAAAAAAACATTTAGACGAAAGACCTAAACTATATATCTTTATATGATAATAATCATTTTCAATTTAAATCATAAACCAAAATTATTTTTCATTCCATCATCAACACGGTGCTCCTTTTTTTTTTATTCTTATAGAAAAATAAACTTTTTCTTTTTCTTTCCTTCCGATTTCGCGATTTTGAATTGATTAGTATTCTTTTTTTTCGTTCATTCTTCTTTTCGTTAATATTTAGGGTTTAGGGTCCTGGCATATAGTTTTTTTTTTCTCAAGAAATTTGTTATTTCTACTTCAATTTTTTTTCTTTTCATGCTCGGTATATACAGATTATAGGATATGCGTTCTATATTTTTATTTTTATTTTTTACACATATGATATTGTATCTTTTGAAGTAAAAATTTTTCTTCTGTTACATATATACTCCTTTGTCTTCTGTTACATATATACTCCTGGATATATTGGATAATATGTTAATAGTTTTTTTTAGTTCTATAATATCTAATACTTAATTTATGTACCACTGTATACACATACTATATTACTGTAACACCCTAAACTATCAAGTTAATTTTAATTTTAATTTTTAATTATATTGGATTTTTGGTGTTATGTGTGAAATTGTTTGATTTGTGAAAATTGAGTGTTTTGGAATTTTAGGCAGTTAATTTTGAAATTTGGGATTTTATTCTTAAAATTTCAAAATTTGGATTGGTGTGTTGGTGAATTTAAATGTGTAAAGTTAGAACTTTTATGAGCAATCATTGTTATGTGTTTATATAAAGTTATGGAAGTATAAGGATAAGTATACCATGATATGATATAAATTATTAAGAGAAGTATATTATATTTTTTGTAAAAGAAAAAGAAAGAAAATTAAAGGTGATGGAATGGGTGGTTGATGAAGAGAGAGAGAAGACATTAATTGGAATAGGAAGAGAAAAAAGGAATAAGATGAGTGATTTGGGGAAAGTAAATAATAATAATAATGGTATTATTATTGTATTTATTTAAAGCCACTCGTGATATGTGTCAGTACTATTCATCTTCTTCCCTTCAACCCTAGCCGTCCCCTTCACTGTACACCTCTGTCAGCCGCGAGCCCCACAACGACGACTGGTCGGATGAAGCTTTTGCACCACGTTTGTTTTCTGTTTGGTGACTCCGTTTAATCTTTTTTAGTCATG
Source organism: Cucumis variabilis (assembly GCA_037974545.1). Lineage (NCBI taxonomy): Eukaryota > Viridiplantae > Streptophyta > Magnoliopsida > Cucurbitales > Cucurbitaceae > Cucumis > Cucumis variabilis. The sequence continues at coordinate 1,276,659 of JBBPDI010000002.1, forward strand.
CGTCTCTCTCTATTCCAAAGCCGAGAGGTCTCGAGTCACGTACCACAATCGTCGGCCAATTTCGTTAGTCGCCTGTGTAATGCACTTCGCTGCCACAAGTTGATCGTCAGCGTTGAATTTCCATTAAGCTTCAGGTCCAAGCCGCTTCTCTCTGGGTGAGCCACACATGCACGTCTCTCTACCGATCTGATCTCCTTTCCACGAGCCACACCAAAGCTGATCTCCTCTCCACGACACGTGCGCTCGAGCTGTTCCCTGTTGTGAGACACTGTTGGTGAGTTCTTTTGTTGGTAATATTGATTGGGTTTGGCAGCCCATTAATCACTCTTTGTCCCAATAAGTTAAGTTATGGACCGAAGTTGATGTATGTTGCTTGAAGGTTCAAGCATAATCGAGGAGCTGAAGCTGTGAATTTTTCCAATTAGGGTTCTGTGGGGTTCAACCTTAATCTTCGGGTAAGTTTGGATAAGCTTGGTTGCTAATTAAACAGTAGGGTGATGGTTAACAAAATTATTGATTTTAATTTTTGTTCATGGTTAGGATTGAGTAGTGGGAGAACCTGACTGACCAGTGAATTGTCATATTTTTAGCAAAACTCCAGGTAAGAGTTTTCCCTATGTTACCCACTTCAAAGCTATTTGTACAATTTGTATTGTTCAGTGGTGTAACTAAGATAGATACAACATGACTGTTTGAGATAGCCATTTTATGATTGAGATACAATATCACTGTTACAGGATATGATTGAATATGTTATTTTTGAGTTATGTCTGGCTGAGCTAAAATGTGATGTTATGATGAGCATGCATAGGCTATAGTGTTTTGTTATGCTTGTTTGTTGGAGTCGTACCACATGGATGTCCCTTAGGGTCACCACCTATGTATGTCTGTGTGGCTCGTTTGAGATGTGATTCGACGGAATCATATACAGTCGGACTCTCTTTTAGGGTGGTTCTTTTAGGATCACCGAAAGCCCAGATGTGTCTTGATGGAACCATCGGATAGTGTGCATTCAGGAGCACAATAGTATGTGGTACTGTATTTTAAGACTTTAATGAGAGACTAACAGACACATAGTGAGACAAATAGTGGCTCTCTTACTGAGTATAAATTATACTAACTCTCTTAAATGTTTTATTTTCAAGTAAGGGAAGGGGCAAGGGTAAGCTGGGGAATGATCAAAAGTGACTGTGGTTCGCCATAAGGAAAAATTCCAATTCTTTTTCTACACTTATATTTCAGTAGTTATGTTTTAAGTAGTTTGTTTCAAAGCTCAGGTTTAATTCTTTTAAATATTTCTCTCTATCTTAAGGGTCCAAACTAGTATTTTGATTTGCTATATAACTATTGAATTAATTATTTCGTTTTATCTTTATAGATATTTTATTATTATTTAAGCTAATTTCTGAAAAACGCTTAACTAAGATTTTAGTATTTCCTCTTTTTTTTAAAAAAAAAAATTATTTAAATGGTAATGTCTCCAGCTAGTGAAAAAGTTGGGGCGTTATCGTTGGTATCAGAGCCCTGTTTTAGATTCTGTAGACTGACTTACGATGTAAGTTTTTGATTTTATCCCTATGGTTGATACGGTCCTTCGTCACTCGTTAGGTACGTTTTATGATATAGTTTAAGATTGTGCGCATGAGCTTGCTTGAATTAAATTTGATAAGTGACTAGGTTGTGAATTAACTCATAGTAAAAGACTTCTAATGGTGGAATTTAGGGAAAATGCCGCCGCGTTGAAGTATTCGTAGAGGAGGAAGAAGAGACAGAGGAAGAGGAGGAAGAGGAGCAGGACGTAACCAGCTTGAGGAACAACTAGAAGGACAGTCTGAGGGATAGTCGACTGTTCGAGCTATCGACCCGATTGCACTTGTCACTCAGGCAGACCTTGCAGCCATGGAGCAGAGGTACAAAGACTTATTATTGGAAGTAATGGTACAACGACAGCTTGCCCAGCAAACCAAGACAGCTTCTATTCAAGCACCAGCTAAGGTGTTCAAATTCCAGCCACAGGAGTTCAGGCCAGTTGTAGCCTAAAACTTACCAGACATGCTTTCAGCAGAGGCCAAGGACCTGAGGGACGTCAGGAAGTATAATCCACGAACTGTCGATGGATCTTTGGTTGACCCCACCAAGGCACAGATGTGGTTGAGTTCGGTAAAGACCATCTTTCGTTATATGAAGTGCCCCAATGACCAGAAAGTTCAGTACGTCGTGTATTTACTGATTGATGAAGGCAGAGGCTAGTGGGAGTCTACAGAGAGGATGCTGGGTGGAGATATAAGTCAGATCACTTGGCTGGAGCGGTTCAAGGAGAACTTTTATGCCAAATTCTTCTCTGCCACAGTGAGAGAGGTCAAGTGCCAGGAGTTCCTAAAGCTAGAGCAAGGCAACATGACTGTGGAAGAGTATGATCAGGAGTTCAATGCATTATCTTGATTTGCACTTAACTTAGTGAGAACCGAGGCTGAGAGAGCCGACAAGTTCGTCAGAGGCCTCAAGTCAGAGATCCAGGTTTTCGTTCGCATCTTTAGACCAGCCACCCAGGCTGATGCACTGCGCATGACCGTAGACTTGAGCTTGCATGAGAGAACAGAGTTGGCCAAGGAGGCAGAGAAGGGGCGAACTTCAGGGCAGAAATGGAAGTCTGAGCAGCAGCCTATAGCGGCACCATAAAAGAATTTGAGATTAGGTGGTTTGTTCCAACAGAATTGACAGCAGGCCGCACAAATATGCCAAACCTTGAAGGTTTTACCTATGTGTCCTAGTTGTGGGAGGCCTCATTCAGGTGGCTGCCTAGCAGGAAGTAAAGTGTGTTACAAGTGCAGGCAACCTAGACATATGGCTGACAAGTGTCCTCAAAAATCGTATGGAGCTATTTCGAACCAGACCCCCACACCCCATTAGGGAAAAGTCTTTGTTACCAATAGGCGGAAGTCGAGAGAGCCAGCACGGTAGTGACAAGTACGCTCTCAATCTTGAGACACCTTGCTTTAGTATTATTTGACTCGGGGTCCTCTCATTCCTTTATATTCTCAGTGTCTGTCCATCATATGAATTTATGAAGTAGAACCCTTGAGTTAACTGTTGTCTGTCTCTACTCCATCTAGAGAAATTATGTTATCGAGAGAGAAGATAAAAGCATGTCAAATAGAAATAGCGGAGCATGTTTTAGATGTAACGTTATTCGTATTGGACATGTGAAATTTTAATGTAATATTAGGCATGGAATGGCTATCTGCTAACCATGCAAGCATAGATTGTTCTAGTAAGGAAGTAGTTTTTAACCCTCTTGAGACAACTAGTTTTAAGTATAAGGGGGCAGGGATTGTGGTTCTACCCAAAGTAATCTCAGCCATGAAGGCCAGGAAGCTGCTCGATCAGGGTACTTGGAATATCTTGGCTAGTGTTGTGGACACCAGAGGACCTAAAGTATCCTTTCACCTGAGCCAGTGGTAAGGGAATACCCCGATGTGTTTTCAGATGAGCTACCAGGACTTCCACCCAGCAGAGAGATTGATTTTGCCATAGAGCTACAATAAGGCACTGGTCCCATATCGAGAGCCCCATAATGGCTCCAGCTGAACTGAAGGAGCTGAAGGTCCAGTTGCAAGAATTGCTGGACAAGGGCTTTATCCGATCTAGTGTGTCACCTTGAGGAGCACCAGTGTTGTTTGTGAAGAAGAAAGATGGGTCGATGCGTCTTTGCATTGACTATGGAGAGCTCAATAAGGTGACAATTAAGAATAAATATTCGTTGCCCAGGATTGAGGACCTATTTAATCAGCTACAGGGAGCCACTATGTTCTCTAAGATCGATTTACGATCAGGGTATCACCAGTTGAGGATCAGGGATGGTGATATATCTAAGACGGACTTTCGTTTGCGTTATGGACATTATGAGTTTTTTGTAATGTTCGTTGGCTTGACAAATGCTCCTGCTGCATTTATGGAGCTGATGAACAGGGTGTTTAAGGAACTCTTAGACATTTTCGTGATCATTTTTATTGATGACATCTTAGTCTACTCCAAGACAGAGGCTGAGCATGAGGAGCATCTGCATCAATTGTTGGAAACTCTATGAGCCAATAGGTTGTATGTCAAGTTTTCCAAGTGCGAGTTCTGGATGAAGCAGGTGTCATTCCTTGGTCATGTAGTATCCAGTGAGGGAGTTTGTGTGGACCCAGTGAAGATCGAAGCGGTTACCAGTTAGCCTCGACCTAATACAGTTAGTGAAGTTCGAAGCTTTTTAGGTTTAGGAGGTTATTACAGGAGGTTTGTGGAAGGGTTCTCTTGTATAGCTAACCCTTTGACCCAATTGAACAGGAAGAGGAGTCCTTTTGTTTGGAGCCCAATATATGAGAACAGTTTCCAGGACCTCAAGCAGAAACTCATTACCGCACCAGTACTCATAGTGCCTGACGGATCTAGTAATTATGTGATATATAGTGATGCCTCTAAGAAAGGTCTGGGTTGTGTATTGATGCAGCAAGGCAGGGTGGTTGCTTATGCTTCCTGCCAATTGAAGAGTCATGAGTAAAACTACCCTACCCGTGATTTAGAGTTGGCAGCAGTAGTTTTTGCACTAAAGCTTTGGAGACATTATTTATAGGGTGAGATTGTAGTTGTAGTGGGAGAGGTCACATCGCAGTTGGCTCAACTGTTGGTACAGTCTACTTTGAGGCAAAGGATTATCATTGCTCAGCTCATTGTTCCTTATTTGGTTGATAAGCGTCATTTAGCAGAAACAGGGCAAGATGAGGAGTTTTTCATATCCACCGATGAGGGACTCATGTTTGAGCAACGATTATGTGTGCCAGCGAACAATGTAGTTAAGACTGAATTATTGACTGACGCCTATAATTTGCCATTTTCTACACACCCAGGCAATAAAAAATGTACCACGATTTGAAGTGAGTTTATTGGTGGAGAAATATGAAGAGAGAGGTGACAGATTTTGTTCGTAAATGTTTGGTGTGTCAGAAGGTAAAGGCACCAAGGCAGAAGCCAGCAGGTCTGTTGCAACCCTTGGCTGTGCCAGAGTGAAAGTGGGAGAACGTATCTACGGATTTCATTTTTGGACTACCTAGGACCCTGAAGGGCTATACAGTGGTATAGGTTATGGTTGATATGCTCACGAAATCAGCACATTTCATCCCAAGGAAGTCCACCTATACTGCCAGTAAGTGGGCTCAACTGTATATGACAGAAGTAGTAAGGCTACGTGGAGTGCTAGTATCCATAGTTTCTAACAGAGATGCCCGTTTTACTTCCAAGTTCTGGAAAGGACTTTAGGCAGCAATGAGCATGAGATTGGACCTTAGTACAACTTTTCATCCTTAAACTGATGGTTAGACAGAGCGCTTTAATCAGATTCTGGAGGATATGTTGCAAGCCTGTGTGTTAGAATTCTCAGGGAGTTAGGACTCCCACTTGCACTTGATAGAGTTCGCCTATAATAACAGCTATCAGGTTACAATTGGCATGGAACCATTTGAAGCTCTATACGGTAAGAGTTGTAGATCCCCTGTTTGTTGGGGTAAGGTTGGTGAGCAGAGGATGTTAGACCCTGAGCTGGTTCAGACCACCAACGAAGCCATACAGAAGGTTAGAGATTGGATGTTGACAACACAGAGCAAACAAAAGAGATATGCTGATGAACGACCTAGGAATCTTGAGTTTGAAGTAGGAGACATGGTCTTCCTGAAGGTAGCACCCATGAAGGGTGTTTTGAGATTTGAGAAGAAGGGAAAGTTGAGTCCACGTTTTGTAGGACCATTTGAGATTCTTGAGAGGATTGGCCCCGTTGCTTATTGTTTGGCTTTACCTCCGTCATTATCTGCAGTTCATGATGTGTTTCATGTCTCCATGCTAAGAAAGTATGTAGCAGATCCTATCCATATAGTCGACTAGGAACCATTGCAAATCAATGAGAACTTGAGTTATAAGGAGCGGCCAGTTGAGATTTTGGCAAAGGAACATAAATTACTTCGTAACAGGGGAATTGCATTGGTTAAAGTTTTGTGGTGTAACCATGAGGTGGAGGAAGCTACTTGGGAGAGAGAGGACGACATGAGAGTGCATTATCCCAAGCTATTCGAGGATTAGAGCTTTCGAGAACGAAAGCTTCTCGAAGGAGGGAAGATTGTAACACTTAAACTATCAAGTTAATTTTAATTTTTTTGTTATATTGGATTTTGGGTGTTATGTGTGAAATTGTTTGATTTGTGGAAATTGAGTGTTTTGAAATTTTAGGCGGTTAATTTTAAAATTTGAGATTTCATTATTAAAATTTCAAAATTTGGATTGGTGTGTTGGTGAATTTAAATGTGTAAAGTTAGAAGCGTTATGAGCAATCATTGTTATGTGTTTATATAAAGTTATGGAAGTATAAGGATAATTATATCAAGATATAATATTAATTATTAAGAGAAGTATATTATGTTTTTTGGAAAAGAAAAAGAAAAAAAATTAAAGGTGATGGAATGGGTGGTTAATGAAGAGAGAGAGAAGACATTAATTGGAATAGGAAGAGAAAAAGGAATAAGATGATTGATTTGAGGAAAGTGAATAATAATAATAATGGTATTATTATTATTGTTGTTGTTGTTGTTGTTGTTGTATTTATTTAAAGCCACTCGTGATACGTGTCAGTACTATTCATCTTCCTCCCTTCAACCCTAGTCGCCCCCTTCATTGTGCACCTCCGTCAGCCGTGAGCCTCATAACGACGATCGATCGGATGAAGCTTTTGAACTACATTTGTTCTCCGTCTGGCGTTTCCATTTAATCTTTTTCAGTCACGCGTCTCTCTCCGTTCTGAAGCTGAGACATCCCAAGTCACGCACCACAACCGTCGGCTGATTTCTTTAGTCACCTTTCGCAACAGGCTTCGACCCTGCAAGCTGATCGTTCACGTTGAATTTTCGTTAAGCTTTGGGTCCAAGCCACTTCTCCCTGGGTGATCCACACACTCGTGTCTCTCCATCGAGCCAATCTCCTCTCCACGAGTCATGCGCCCAAGTCGTTCCCTGTTGTGAGCCACTGTTAGTGAGTATTTTTGTTGGTAATATTGATTGGGTTTGGCACCCAATTAATCACTCTTTGTCCCAAATAAGTTAAGTTATGGATCTAAGTTGATGTATGTTGCTTGAAGGTCCAAGCATAATTGAGGAGCTGAAGCTGTGAATTTTCCAATTAAGGTTGTGTGGGGTTCAACCTTAATCTTCGTGTAAATTTGGATAAGCTTGGTTGCTAATTAAACAATAGGGTGATGGTTAACAAAATTATTGATTTTAATTTTTGTTCATGGTTAGGATTGAGTAGTGGGAGAACCTGACTGA
>JBBPDI010000002.1:1311312-1335511 GCA_037974545.1 Cucumis variabilis
TAACTTATCTTATTTGGGATAAAAGTGAGTAATGGGGTACCAAACCCAACCAAAAATTTCCAACAAAGGAACTTACACAAAAATGGCTCAAAATAGGGACGACTCGGTTCGCAGAGATGAAACCGGATCGAGCACGGCTTGTAGGAGAGGATTCAGCTCGGGCACACCCTTCTTGGCTCGGTTTAACCTTCTCGGCTCGGGTAGTTTGCAGCGATGACAGTTGTTGTTTCGGCGACTGTCGAAAACGACCGGCGATTGGGGTGCGTGACTCGACGAAGGAGAAACCCGACGGAGACACCACCGATGAGAGCTAGTGGTGGCGCATGAATGTACTTCTTGGCGAGGTGGACCGGCTTCGATTGACGTTGGTTGCGCACGATGGAGAGCGACGACCCATTTCGCAGCGGAGATCGGAGGCGACAATGGAGGGGAAAGGTGGCTAGGGTTTGAGATGAAGAAGAGATGAGATGATGAAGATGGTGCACACTTCACGAGGGGTTTTATTTTAAAGATAAACAATAATAAAATAATCCCCTAATTATCTCTATTTTTCCCTTTTCCAAGTTACCTTTATTATCATCATCAATATATCCATCTTTTTCCCTTTTTCTTCTTTTCTTTTCTAAAAACACACTTCTTCTCTCTCCACAATTAATAACTCATTCATAACCATCAACTTTCTCTTTTTCCAAAACAAACACACTTTTCATTAATAATTATATTATCCCATAATATAATTATCTCTTATCCCTCTATCATTTAAATTACACAAATAACCATTCATCACTCATAATGCTTGAATTTACAAACTAAATTTACCAAGAATCATTCCAAAACTCAAACTTTAACAATTCAAAAGAAAATATCACACATAACACCCACAAATCAACATACAAAAACATTAAAGTAAACTTACTAGTTTTGGGGTGTTACATATTTACTTATAAAAAAAATGTAAAATTGATTTGTTCATAATTATGTATATGTTTTAAAATAATTTTTTTAAAAAACTTGATTTTAAATATTTTAGAATTATTACTAATATTAATATCCTTTATCGACCAAATAAGGTCAAAAAAATGAAGAAAATATCAAATTTGATCCTAGCCTACCAAAGATTAGAAAATTTATATCCTAATTTTGGTAGGATCAAAATAAATTTTACTTAAATGACCTATAATGGTTCCATATGAGTTATTTAATAATTTTTTACTTTTTTCTAATATTCATTTTTCTTACAGACTTAAACACTATTGATGTAATGTGAGGGTACCAAATCTAAATAATCTTGTTAAATGATCGTTTAGACTTATAATGAAAGAAGAAGAATGACACAATACCTGATAATGAAAAAAGAATAAGAAGATAACATCGAAGATGAAAAATGACAAAGAAAGAAAAAATTGTGGAAGAGGAGATGAAAAAACAATTTATGTTTATATTAATTTTTCAAAAAACTATTTATGAAATTAACGTTCTTTCAAAATTATTTATTGAAATAATGTACTTTTTATTCTTCCTCCTTGGTCGAGTTTTGATTCTATTTCTTTTTAATTTTTCTCCATCCTTATAGTTATTTTTTAAAAATTTAATTAAAATGTGAATTAGTTAAAATGTGATGAAAGAGTTTTAAGGAATTAGTTAAAATGTGAGGAAAGAGTTTTAACGAATTAGTTAAAATGTGACTGGTGAATGTTAAAATGTGTTGAGTTAAAAAAGTTTAAAATGTGTTAAATTAAGAATTTAAGTTAAAAAATAAGAATTTAAATTAAAAATAAGGTTTTGAATTAAAAAATTGTCGGGTAGTCGTTTTAAATAAGAATTATTTCAACTAATTCTTATTTCAACTAATTTAATCTTCTCTCACATTTTAATTAATTATTATTTTAATTTAATACTAATTTATTTTTATCACTCTAACAAAAAAATTCACTTTCTCTCACATTTTAACTAATTTATTTTTCTCTCCCTACTGACTTCTTATACTTAATGACCCACTTTGTTAGTGTTGGCTCCACTGCTTCACATGTGTGTGACTTTTAATAACAAAGCATTTGACCGCGCATTATTTGTCTTCACAAATCATTTCCTTACCATAATTCCATGTTGTCGCTCACCACTAGGACTGTAAATGGATAGTGTTTTTGAGAACTCTGTCTAGTGTATTCATGTCTAACTTACTTAATATATTTGAAGGAAATTCATGTTAATAACCATTGAAGCTCATCTCTTCGAATTCATTATTAGTCTCTATTTTAAAGTCTCTATATTTATTGTTAGCTAGCATTTCTTTATCATCACATATTGATTATGCATTTAAGTTTATGCCCAAATTAGATCCTACATTCTATTTAAGTTTCCACATGGTCATAATCAACCCTATCGACACAATTTATCAGGTCAATTGTAAACAACATAAATGACACATATTTACGTGTCATTTTCTGGTTAGTTTTGAATTTGCATTGGATGCTTCTACATCTTCTTCATATTCGTACTTTTCCTTCTTCATATTCTCATATCTTCTTATTCGTGATTTTTTCATCTCCCCTTCCATAATATTTTCTTTCTTTATCATTTCTCATCTTCGATGTCATCTCCTTATTCTTTTTTCATTATCAGGTATTGTATCCTTCTTCTTCTTTCATTATAAGTCTAAACGATGTTTAACAAGATCATTTAGATTTGGTATCCTCACATTACATCAATAGTCTCTAAGTTCGTAAGGAAATTGAATATTAGAGAAAAAGTAAGAAATTATTAAATAGCTCATATAGAACCATTATAGGTGATTTAAGTAAGATTTATTTTGATCCAACCAAAATTAGGTTATAAATTTTCCAATCTCTTGTAGACTAGGATCAAATTTGATATTTTTTTCATTTTTCTTGGCATTATTTGGTCGAAAAACGATATTAATATTAGTAATAATTCTAAAATATTTAAAATCAAGTTTTTAAAAAAATTATTTAAAAACATATACATAATTATTAACACATCAATTTTATGTTTTTTTTCAAAAGTAAATAATTAAGAAAATAATAGAAAAGATAAATATTTAAATAAGTTTTATTTAAATGATAGAAAAGAAAAACTTTTACATAAAAGTTGAGGAGGGCGAGTCTTCAAAACTCACTCATCTCTTTAGTCTTCATCGACTTTTTTTCTTTTAACACCATCTTTTTCTTTTTATTTATTTATTTTTATAAATAAAACATCCAAATCAACAATATTTTTTATTTATTTATTTTTATAAATAAAACATCCAAATCAACAATATTTATGCAAAAAGTTTCAAAAATAAGTTTTCAAAAGAGCGTTATTTTGGTATTGAATTCTTTGTAAAGTCCTCCTTGTCCTTTTGTATAACTTTAAATATAGAAATTTTGTTACAGATATTGAAATCATGTATTGATTTTTTTAGTTACTATAATTCAATAAAATTCTTACTATCATAAAGTGTTAAAAAATGACAAAATAATGTTGGGTTTATAAAAATCACTTAAGTTTATTTTTAAAATTAAAAATATCAGCTATAAAATATTCACGATTTTCAAATATAGAAAATGAACCCAAATATTAAAAAATGGATCTTTTAAAAAATATTGGAAAGCGGCAAAATATTTATACGCTGTAAAACAATTTTGAAAACGAAAAAATCTTCATAGGCATAGGCTCACAATAAGAAATACCAAAAAATTCCTGCGATTAATTAACATCCAACGCACGTAATATATTTGGGATTTGGCTACCTAAGTCTAATCGATTTTTTTTCAAGATTTTTTAGTACACGATTGTTTAGATTAGGCTATTCATTGTACACGATCATTTAGATACAATCATTTAAATTTGGATAGACAAATCTAAACGATTTGTTTTTTCAAAATTTGTTGGTACGGGATCGTTTATTTTTGGAACACGATCGTTTAAATTTGACTATTTTTTGCACACGATCATTTAGATTTGACAATCCAATATCCCAACAATTTTTTTTCACGATCTTTTATATTTGGCACACAATCTTAAACAACTAAATAACAATTTGAAAAAAATAGATAATTTATATTTGGTACACGATCTTGAACCAAATAACAATTTCAAAAAATAAAATAAAAATTACAGAAAAAGAGAAAAAGCGATGGAAAGAAAAACGACAATGAAAAGGAAAAGAACAATTGCAGAAGAAAGAAGATGGAAAGGAATGACAAACAAAAATATTTAAAAAATTGCAGAAGAAGAGAAAGACGATGGAAAGAAAAAAATTGCAGAAGAGGAAAGAAGAAAGACAATGAAAAAAAGGGCAAACCTGAAATATTTAAAATAAATGGGCAGCTTCATAGACTTTTACATTTTGTTACACGGGCCGTAAATATTTTGTTAGTTTGTTATATTTATGAAAGTTAACCATTTAAAAATGTTAAAAGATAATTATTGTCTATTTAATAAATAACGATGACGGAACCAACTATTCTTTAATAAAATTGTTTTGAAACTTAAGTTAACAATTGTGGATAAATTTAATGTAATAATATCTACATTATTGTTGTTGTTTTATGTTGATGAAAAATTATTTATGCAAGAAAAACCAAGCTATGCGATATAGCTATGATTTAAACGTGTTTTAAATGATAATTCTTTATCCGATGCGAGAAGATCAAGCTATGCAATGGCTATGTTTTAAACGTTATGCCAATGAAAACTTGAGCATCTTTCGTAAGTTTTCAACTATGTAATATTGATCATGACTATGCGATAACATGAGCTATGCGAAATAGCTATACGAAAGGTTAGAACATCTCATCACATATGTTGACATCTTAGGCGAGATGGTTAAACAAGATGAGACATATTAAAGTCATGATCTTTATCACATGATTAAAAAAAAATCAAACGTTTTTGTAACACCCCAAACGCTAAGGTAAATTCTTTTAATAATTTTTTTTTTACTATTTTAGAGTTTAAATATTGGTTGGGTGTTATTTATTCCTTTATCTTGTAAGAGGATAGTTTTTTTGTTGGAAAAGAAAAGAAGAGAAAAGGAAAAATATTGGGAAATAATAATAATAATAATAACATATTATTATTAATTGTTATTATTTTATTATTATTTTGTTTAAAAAAAAGAAAGAAAAGAATTTCCCCTCCTCTTCTTCTTCCTCGCGTAGCCGCCCCCCCTTCTCAAATTTTTCTTCTTCTTCTTCTTCTGCCCTAACTAAAGCCGCCGCACCATCTCCTCTCTTCCCCTAACCGTTTGACGAAGTTCTGATCAACAAAGACGTCTGGTGAAGGAGTTCACATTGCAGCCCTCTCCACTCGCGAAGTTCGTCCATCGAATGCCGGGGCAACTGGTTGCTGATCCCCATCGCGAGCCGTCGTGCGTAAACCCCTCCAACCAAGCTGCACCGCCGTGACCCTTCACCGCCAGTTGCAAAGTCGTCGCATGGTTCTTCGGTGAAATCCTCCCAAACCGTCCACACACCCATCTAGATCTGTTTCCTTTCTGCAAGCGCCATCGTACGACCTTCCATCTCCCAATTGCAAACCACGTCGGCCATTGACTGCCACCAATCTCCACCATTCGTCGTCCCATTCTGTCTCCATCACACGTGACGTCGGGTTATAGATCCGAATTCATCTCCTTCTAATCTGCACGCCGGAGTTTGCAAAGCTGGCGTTCGTCAAATTGTGGTAAGTTGGAGCCGATCTGAAACCAAATGTTTCCCTTTCAACTGAACTGCGCATAGTTTTGCTTAACTTGCTACCCTTGTCATTTCGTCTCGCCACAAACAGTTGAGGATTTAGAAGGGTGTTGTGTTTTCATACATAACCAATATTCATTGGTTAGTAATTGATTGAAACTATTTATTGAAGGTACAAATCGGGAACTCGCCTAAATCCCTTGAATATCAATGAGTGGGGTTGGGTTCAACTCTCCAGATTTTTGGGTAAGTTGTAAAAGTTGTATAAAGAATAATTATGGCGGATGAGATTGGTTGTGAAAGTGATCTATTTCTAATTACCTATGCTTAGGTTGTTTTCGTGAATTCTAGCGCGATTAAGGAGCTCACCTAACGCTAAGGTAAGAGACTTTCTACTGGACTCACTTATAGCTTGATTGTGATGAGTGGTGATGTTATATCTGAATTGAGAGAGGATGATGGTTGTGACATATTTTTGGATGTAAACATAAGGTGTATGTTTATGTTATGTTCGATTAAGAAAAATACATATATCTATGTATGGTTGGATGTGGTCTGGGTACTTGAAGGTATAGATATTATGTATGGTTTGGTGTAGATTGGGTTTTGCGTGCTCGAAGTAACTGACTGGATTATGTATATATTACTCATATGGATGTTCATTTACTGTAACTCATTGATGTTTCTTATAGGGGGTAGATTTTAAATGGTGGGTTTCTCTATGCTTAGACTAAATGCATGATATGTTGTTACGGTCGGGTTCACGTAAACTGAGAAGAGGGTATGGTTGTACATTTATAGACTGAGAGAGATGTTGTGACTATTTAATTGTTGACTAATGTACTGATAAGTTCTGACCGGCCTTGAGTTAAATTAGAATAAGGTGACTTTTAGAGGTTATGAGAAGTGTTATGTGATGAAAATATTTGACTGTATTGAGAATGATTGTTAAGATAAAGGATTGGACTGAGTGGAAATATTATTAGTTGTCCTATTCGACAGTACCTTGCAGGTGTCCTACGGGATCACCACTTTTTTTTTTTGTATCCTACGGGATTATTTGACTGATATGTGTTTCTGCAGAACATTAGACTGATTATGCGTCATTCGGGGCGTTAGACTGATTATGTGTATCCTAAAGGATCACAAGACTGTGACTGTGCAGGGTACACCATTAGGGAGCTAATAATTTATTTTTCCCCTAACGGGATCAGTAGTGGGTCTCTTACTGAGTATGTTGTACTCATCTTTATTATGTTTAACTTTTTAAGGAAAGATAACAAAGGAGGCAGATCGACGAGAGGCAAGAAGGAAACGTGACTGCCATAGGGATTATCATTCAAAATGCTTCTGCCTATGTTTTGTTGCTTTCTGTAGAACTTGAGACTGTTTAGGAAACTTTTGTGATTCAACAGATGTTTATGAATTTTGTTTTGCAACTATATTTCTAAAATTTTGGTTGATTTAAAATAGGGCCCGACCAAAGATTTTGATGTTATTTTATTTATGATTTCTGTCAAGACTCATGTTTAATAAAAGTGTTTTTCTTTTAAAGTAATGATCACAGTCTAGTTCCAAATAGTTGGGTCGTTACAGTTTTATTATCGTTTAGTATTTAATAAGTCAACATAACCCTCTATAGTGTTACAAATTAACTTCCCAAAATTAATTTCCAACGGTCTATTGATTCCCTCACACTATATGTACACTCTCTTCATTCTTTCCTAATATGCGTGAGAAAATTTATAAGCAAGAATACTCTCTCTAAAACTTCTTTTGAGTTTACTGAGCAATTGTGAGTGTTTATCTTAGTGTTGAGATTATAATTGATTTCTGTGCAAAATCAATTGAAGAACTAAGGCTGTTTTATCATGGGGACAACGGAGCAATAGTTCTATTTGTACAAAGAAGCAGAGCCACAAAACGTCTTAAAGAAAGCGTGATCTGCAACTCAGCCATTTCTTAACCAATCTTTGTTTTCCAGCTTTGCGTTTTGATCACTAAGCACTTTATCCACTTGGCGAGGAACCTTAAACGATATAAATGCGAAGTGCAAAAACAATTTTAAGACAATTTTATCTGCTGCAATGACTGGATCTTTCCAAGGCGATTTGAGTTCCTCTGACCTCAATCGTCCTTTTTGCTTTGAAGGAGCAAATTTTTAAAAGGTGGAAAAAAAATATGCTATTTTTTTCTTACTTTGAAGAAGGTGGCCAAAAATCCCAGAGTCCAATCCAACTGAGGAACAAGTCAAAACTCATATCGCGTAGATATAGACCAATTTTTTATGTAAGAATTTAATACTTAATGGTCTTGCTGATGAGCTGTATAATTACTATAGCACAATGTCTACCGCAAAAGAAGTTTAGGATGTGTTACAAAAGAAATATGACACTGAGGAAGTTGGATCTAAGAAGTATGCGATAAGCCGATACTTGCATTAGCAAATGACTGATGTCAGATCAGTAGAGGCTCAATCGCATCAGATTCAGAGATAGCACATGAGATTATAATCGAAGTTATGTGCAGGCGAACCTGGTAGAAAATGAATATGTAGCTATAATTTCTGAAGTTAATGCGATTTGGAGGCCTGAAGGTTGGTGGCTAGACACAAGTGCATCTCGCCATGTCTATCATGACGTTGGTTTATTTAGAAAATATAATGAAATAAAGGATACGAATATCCTTCTAGGAGATCATCACACGACTAAACGCTTGTGCTATAGTAATTCACATCTGACAAAACGCTTGTGCTGAAGGAAGTTCTTCACATGCCTGAAATTCGAAAGAATTTGGTCTCCTGATATCTCCCTAACAAAGTTGGCTTCTCGCAAACTATAGGATCATATTTATTTACTTTAACTAAGAACAATGTTTTTTGGGAAAGGGCTATGTGACAGAAGGCATGTTTAAACTAAATTTAAAAATGAATAAGAATTTAACTTCTGCTTACATGTTGTCTTCTTTTAATGTTTGGCATGCTAGACTTTGTCAAGTTAATAAAAGACTAATTAGCAACATAAGTCGGTTAAATCTTTTACCTAAGTTATCTATGAATGAATTTGAACAATGTGCGTGTTGTAGTCAAGCTAAGATAACAAAAACCTTGCATAAGTCTGTAACTAGAGTAACAGAGCGTTTAGAATTAATACATTCTGATTTATGTGAATTTGATGGTACATTAACTAGAAATAGTAAAAGGTAAATAATAACCTTTATAGATGATTGTTTCGACTACACTTTTATTTATCTGCTTAAAAATAAAATTGATTCCTTTGACACGTTCAAGGTGTATGTAATTGAAATAGAAAATTAGTTTAACGGAAGAATTAAAAGACTTCACAGTGATAGAGGAACTGAATATGATTCAATTGCTTCCAATGAGTTTTATAACTCAAAAAGGAATAATACACGAAACTAATGCACCTTATTCTCCTGAAATGAATGGAAAAGCAGAAAGGAAGCAGAGAACACTAACAAAGCTAGTAGTTGCTATCTTACTCGAATCAGAAGGAACACCATTTTGGTGGGGTAAAATAATTAAGACTGTTAATTATGTTCATAATAGGATTCCTAAATCAAACAGTAATTCTTCACCATACAAAGTCCTTAAGAATAAAACACCAAACCTTTCTTATCTTAGAACTTGGAGATGTCTAGCTTATGTTAGAATACCTGATCCATGGAGCAGAAAATTAGCCAGTAGAGCCTATGAATGTGTTTTCATAGGATATGCTGGAAATAGTAAAGCTTATAGGTTTTATGACTTAGAAAACAAAGTAATCATAGAATCAGATGACGTAGATTTTTTCGATAATACATTTTCTTTTAAATCTAGAAATAGTGGGGGCTTAAATATTCAAACTAGTGGGGGCTCAAGTTCAAGTAGTCTACCTAGAATTAGGATCCAAACCCAAGAAAAGGAAGTAGATCCTGAACCTTGAAGAAGCAAGAGAGCTAGAACCATAAAGGACTTTGGAGAATACATCGAAATGTATAATGTAGAAAATCTGAAAAATCTAACAGAAGCCTTATCCTCAGTAGATGCCAACTTATAGCAAGAAGCCATTAATGATGAAATGAACTCTCTTGAATTCAATAGAACTTAGCACCTAGTTGATTTACCCCCTAGCTGCAAAGCAATAGGCTATAGATGGATTTTAAGGAAGAAACTTAAACTTGATGGATCGGTAGATAAGTATAAGGCTAGATTAGTAGCTAAAGATTTTAGGCAGAGGGAAAACATAGATTTCTTTGATACTTTTTTCCCAGTCACTAGAACCATCTCAATTAGAGTGTTGACATCTATAACTGCCCTAAACAATCTCTTAATCTATAAAATGGATGTCAAAACAAATTTCCTAAATGATGATTTAGAAGAAGAGATTTATATGGAACAACCTAAAGGTTTTATAGTTCACGGTCAAGAAACCAAAGTTTGTAAACTAGATAAATTCCTCTATGGCCTAAAACAAGCTCCTAAGCAATGGCGCGAAAAGTTTGACAACTTAATCATATCCAAAGGATTCAAAGTAAATGAGAGTGGCAAATGTATCTATTATAAGATCGAATGTAGGTTATGTACTATCATATGTGTATACGTAGATGACATGTTAATCTTTGGATTAAACTTGCACATCATAAATGATGTAAAATCTATGTTGAGTGCAGATTTTGACATTAAAGACTTAGGAGAAACTGATGTAATCCAAAGTATCAAAGTTACAAGAACTGAAAATGGAATTTCTTTAGATCAATCTCATTACATAGAAAAGATTTTAAACAAGTATAACTACTTCGATAATAAACCAGCTTGTACATCTTATGACTCTAGTGTTATATTATTCAAAAATACTAGTGACAGTGTTAACCAATTCGTGTATGCTAGTATCATAGGTAGTTTGAGGTATGTTGCTGATTGCACTAGACCAAACATAGCTTATGTTGTAGGATTACTATGTAGGTTTACCAGCTGATCTAGTCTAGAACGAGTAATGAGATATCTTAATAAGACACAAAATCTAGGATTATACTATCTAAAGTTTTCCACTGTACTGGAAGGTTATAGTTGTAACGCTCCAAGAATTAAGAAAATTTTAAGATTAATTATTTTAGCTTAAGTTAGTTATGTTGGAATTATTGGGAGTTATTTGAGATATTTGTGGAGAATTATTTAATTTTGTAGAAATTATGATTAATTAAATATTTTTTGGAAAAATATTTAATTAACTTTTGAAGTTGAAATTTTTGCTCTTAAAGCTTTGATTTTTGGATTGATTGATATTAGTTAATTAAATTTGGTGGAGTTTAGAGAATTATGGGTAATTATATATATGAGTGTATATAATTAAGTTATGGAATGATGAGAATAATTATATTATGAGGATAATATAATTATTATGGAAAATATATTATATTTTTGGGGAAAAAAGTTGAATGTGATGAGATATTAATGAGGAAAGAGAATATTGATTTTTGATTTATTTTAAAAGGAAAAGAGAGAGAAAGAGAATATAAATAATAATAATAATAATAATAAAATAATAATAATAATAATATTGTTATTATTATTGTTATTTTTATTACTAAAGCACCTAAAACCACGAGCACACTATTCATCTTCTTCCTCATTCATCTTCTCAAATTGCTCTAGCCACCGTCACCCAAGGACCATTGTCGTTCGTCGTTTTCGTTCGGCTCATGTGTTCAGATGAAGCCGTGTCGCACCCCCCCCACGCCGTTGTGTTCCACCTCCATTTTCTATCTCGAAACAATATGGTCATAAAGCTGTTCCTCTTATCCATTTGCGCGCTGCCCATCACAACCCAGCGGAATGCACGCATTCGCCGACCATCTCCATTCAACGTAGCCATCCGTGTGAGGAACGAGCCGAGCGTCCTAAGCAAACTCTTCTCTGTCAGCTACAATCTGTGCACATTTTCCTCCAAGTAAAACCAAGTTGCGTTCTCTCCGTGTGAGCCACCCGTGAGCCATCCACTTTACCAAGCCACGCAGCCACCCGAGCCGGTTGCTTCTCCCAACCAAGCCACAACCCTTCCCCAACCCTTCTCCATATTTGGGTACTTTTTAGCCACTTTGGGATGTATTTGTTGGGTTTTTGGTTACCCATCAAATATCAAGTTCATTACTCTTAAAGTAGTTTAATTTTGGATTTAAGTTGAATTTTATTAAATTTTGATTTTGGACATTTTGGAAAAAAGGTGTAGTTGTGAAATTGTAAGGTTGTTTTGGTTTCAACCTTAGCCTTGGGGTGGGTTGATAGAATTATTAATTTTAATTTTGTTTATGTTTATGTTTAGGACTCAGTTAATTGAGAATTGACTATCAAGAAAGAACAATATTTTTTTTAGCTAATCTCTAAGTAAGAGATTCTACTATTAGACCCTTGACATTATGTTTTTCCTTATTATGCATTAAAGTAGCTATGATGCATGATGTGTTAGGGATGATTGATATTGATAACTACATAGACAACCATATGTATGAGTGAGATATGTGATGACCACAAAATGTTATGAATAAGATATGTTATGTATGAGATATACTATGATTGAGATATGATATTTATGTTATGCTATATGTATAGGCTATGGTGTTCTGTTAGCTTTTTCTATTAGAGTCGTATCATATGGGTGTCCCTCAGGATCACCACCTATTTATGTCTGTGTGGCCAACTTTTATGTATAATTTAACAAGATCGCTTACAGCCCGACTCTCTTTAAAAGTGTTTCCTTCGAGTTCACCAAGAGCCCAAATCTGTTCCTATGGGATCACTAGATAGTGTGCGTTCAAGAGTACAGTAGTTATGTAGTACTTTCTTACAAGACTCTAACAGGAAGTCAACAGACATGTAGCGGGACTAGTAATGGGACTCTTATTGAGTATAAATTTATACTCACTCTTTTCTATGTTTAATTTTTCAGGCAAATGTAGAAATAGAGGTAAGTTGGCGAATGACAAGAAGTGACTATAGTTCGCCATAGGAAAAAGTTTATTATTTATTCTACATTTATGTTTTCAGTATTTGTTTTACAGTATTTTATTTCAGAACTCATGAGTATTCTTATGATATTGCTTTTTATTTTAAATAGATCCCAACATAATATTTTATTTATTATTTTCATTACATACTTTGCTTATATTTTATAAATAAATATTTGAAGCTTTCATTTAAAATTTATTATGTTCTTTTATTTTTTTAAAAAAAGTCTTTCTTTGTTTTATTGGTAATGACCTTAGTTTAAAATAAAAAGTTGGGTTGTTACAATAGCGATGTTGATTGGAACTCTTTCTCAGATGACTCAATGGCTACAAGTGGCTATATTTTTAATATATTAGGAGGAGCTGTTGCTTGGAAATCTAAGAAACAGTCAATTTTAGCCTAGTTAATGATGGAGTCAGAGATGATAGCACTAGCTACTGTTAGTGAAGAAACAGGCTAGTTCCGAAGCTTGCTATCAGAGATTTCCACCTGGGAAAGACCGGTACCATCTATACTAATATATTGTGATACTACTGCAGCTATCACAGAAGTATAGAAACGTTATTGTAACGGTAAGAGATGAAAAATACGTCATAAGCACAGTACCATTAGAGAATTTCTCACTACTGGTGCAGTGATAATGGATTATGTACGAATCTAATGACAACTTGGTTGATCCTTTGACGAAAGGACTACCAAGAGAGAGTTTTTAAAATCTCAGACAGAATGGGACTCAAGCCTATTGAAAATTGAATTACTAGTGAGGTAAACTCAACTTGCTAGACTGGAGATCCCAAGAAACAAGTTCAATGTGTAATAACTAATCACAAGTAATACAACAAGAATCATGCTAAATTAGAAGTTTCATTCTTATGATTCAATAATTAGCATGACATCCTGAAGCGTATGAGGAGGCTGGACTTTGTTCTTAATGAAATCTATACTTGATATCAACTAGGGTATCGCTATAAGAGTATTCTTGATAGATTCACCTTTGTGAATGAGGAAGTGAAGGTCATTTCCTATGGAATCTTAGGCAAATTCCTAGAGCATTCACTAAACTGAGATACACGTGCAAGGCCATAAAGCACGAACAATTTATAACTTCACTCGAATAATGCTATGTGTTAAATTGCATTAGAAGTAAAGTTCAAAATTACAAGTTACTTTACAATAATCTAAAAAATTGTGACCACGTAAAGGTTCTAGTCAATAGACACCTCTACTTAAGCATAACATTATATAAATAGACACTGCTCGATAAAAATGTTTTCAAAATGTTCAAGTGGGGGATTGATGTAAAATTTTTTCAAGTGGGGTATCGTTAATGAAAAATTCTTTATGCGTGAAAACTAAGTTATGTGATATAACTATGATTTAAATGTGTTTTAAATGCTAATTCTTCATGCAATGCGAGAAGACCAAGCTACACGATAGCTATGTTTTAAACGTTATGTGAATGAAAACTTGAGAGTCTTTTGTGTTTTAGTTTCAACTATGTAATATTGATCATGATTATGCGATAACATGAGCTATGCGAAAGGCTAGAACATCTCATCGCATATGTTGACATCCTAGATGAGATGGTTAAACATGATGAGACATATTAAAGTCATGATCTTTATCACATGATTAAAAAAAAAATCAAACGTTTTATTACTGTTTTGTATTTAATAAGTCAACATAACCTCTCCATAAATAAAAAAGTTACAAATTAACTTCTCAAAATTAATTTCCAACGATCTATTGATTCCCTCACCCTATATATACACTCTCTTCATTCTTTCATAATACGCTCGAGAAAATTTATAAGCAAGAAAACTCTCTCTAAAACTTCTTTTGAGTTTACCGAGCAATTGTGAGTGTTTATCTGAGTGTTGAGATCTCAATTGATTTCTATGCAAAATCAATTAAAAAAATAAGGTTGTTTTATCTTGGCGACGACGAGGCAATAATTCTATTTGCACAAAGGAGTAGAGTCGCGAAACGTCTTAAAGAGAGCGTGATCCGCAACTCAGCCATTTCTTAACCAATCTTTATTTTCGAACTTTGCGTTCTGACCACCAGACGTTTTTTTCCATTTGACAAAATAATCAGTACGCAACTTGACTACGTGAGAAAGGGTACCTTAAGCAAGATAAAAGGTGAAGTGCAACAACAATTTTAAGACGATTCTCTCTACTGCAATGGCTAGATCATTCCAAGGCGATTGTTCTCTTTATTATGATCATGGTAATTTTATAGATCATATATAAATTCCAAGCCTTTCTTTAGGGCAAAAGTCCTGTATTAAACCAACTTCCTAAACACAACAATAATTTAAATTTGAAGCCTAGCTTGCTATTTAATGTAATTCTACAATAATTATAATAGATTTGTTATTTGAGCCATAAGGTTAAACATTTAGATTATATATATACACGAGTTATTTGATAGTTAATAATTTGTTGCACTGAACAAGGGAATAAAATCAAATTCTCCATGAGTAATTAGACATTTAATTAAAAGATTTACAATGAAAAAATAACTAATTAATTAAAACTTCTCCATATAACTTACATGGTAGTATTGTTTATATAAGTTTGATGATTTAACTTTTATCATTCGTAGGTTGAATTTTACAATTATTGTAAGATTGAGGTTTCAATTTTAAAAATATTGAGAAGTTTAGGGATTCAATTGTTACTATTAAAAGTTTAATAGCTTAATTGCAATTACCATTAAATTTTAGGTTGTTTTTGTAATTTTCTTTATAAGAAAAAATTAAAAAGAAATGAATTTTTTTTTTTTTTTGGTGAGAAACAGAATTCCCTAATTCTTGGGAGAAAATGTTGGTCCCAAATTTCCGGAACATTGAAAAAATAAATTAAAAAAAAAAAGAAGAGATAATAGTATAGCAAATTTTAGTAAAAGAAAAGAAAAAATAAAAAAATCTTATTAGTAAAACTGGCCGTTATCATTTTTTTTTAATTTTTTTATCCGTTTATCCCTTTACGTAAGAAAATACATTTTTTTTTATACAGTCTATTTGCATTATGCAAAAGTGAGGCGAGATATCACATAGTTACAAATACATTGTATCTGCAAATTACAATTAGTGTTCAATTTTTTTAAACTAATTTATGGTATTTTCGAGAATAGTAAGATTTTCCCAATATCCTCTAAATATATACCTATAATTCACAACAAAATTTCAAAATTTTGGTTTTTAAATCAAATGAATTAACATTTATTTTTTTAATTAATAAGACTTATGTTTGAATAAGGATTTCCCCCTAAAAATAACTATGAGAAGTTCAAGTAATAAGATTCATTATATTTCATAATATTTTGAATTCAAATATTATATCATATGCATAAAATAATGGCATACATACATAAATTAGCCATTTTTGTATTATTTATATTTCAAACTATTTTAAAAAAAAGGTAAATTTTAAAAATAGCAAATTTGACAAAATATTTACAACATATAACAAATTCTATCACTGGTAGTCATTGATATGCTATCATAATAGAAGACTATCATTGATAGAATCCAAAATTTTGCTATAACTTGTAAATAATTTAATTTATTTTGTTATTTTTAAAAATATCCTAAAAAAAACTATCAGATAATATATAGTACGTTTGGTTAAAAAAAATTATTGTGCCAAATGTATAGAATAATTATTTCTTCACCCTCTGTTTTTCAATTTGAATTTAAAATTCTATCATTTTCTAAAACCGTGCATTTAACCTAATAACAATTTAAATTTAAAATGATATAATCCCCTAAAATTGTGCAATTAACGTGTATCCCATTATTTTATGAAAAAGTTTATTAGTGCCTAAAATTATGCTATTTAGTTAACATCCTTAAAATCGTGCTAAACATAATTTAAAGATTTTCAATTTATTTGATTCATATTCTTTATTTATATTCTAAAATAATTATTAAAACTGGAAAACAAACTGAAAAGTAGTAAATTTAAAAAATAGTTTGATTTATAGCAAAACCACCTTGATATAGACATTTTTTTAATTTTTTTAAACCAACTTTATCTCTTTATAGAGACAAATTCTTGTAGAATAGATACAACCTATTTATATAGAAAAAAATAATGGATTATATCACAAAATCGCAATCAAATCATAGATTGCAAAACATTCACTTCTAAAAAAATATTAAATAAATATTTATTTTTGAGATGGACATAATTGAACCAACATCTCCAAGATTGATCCAGATTTTCGATTTGTAGGTTTCAAATCAATTAATTAACAATTTATTTGTATAATTCATAATGCATATCGAGTAATAGCTATTTGAATTCAATTTTTTTTCCTATCCCTAAAATAATGGATAACATAATTTTATCATTGTCTGTTTCATAAGTTTTGCATAATATTTATTAACATTTTATTATATCATACTTAATAGATACTTTTCCTATTTATAATAACGATTTCAAATTCTTTTAGACTATCATCCCAAAAATAATGGCTAACATAAATTCAATATTTGTCTGATTATATATAGTTATAATTATTTATTTTATGAGTTAAATTTAAAAGTTGAGTTTAAATATCTCCAAAATTTGAATTTAGAATTGTTTCCTGTTTTGAAATCGTGCATTTAACATAATAATAATTGAAATTAAGATTGTATCATCCCTATAATTATGCATTTAACGTCTACACCATTTATTTTAAGGAAAAAATTGAATTTAGAATTGTTAATATTATTTATTACAACTTTTGAATTTAGAATTCAGGTTAATAAAAATTCAATTTAAAATTGTATCCTTCCATAAAATCGTATATTTAACATAATAATAAATTAAAATTAAAATTGTATCATACCATATAATTATGCATTTAACTTCTACACAATTTATTTTAAGGAAATATTGAATTTAGAATTGTTAATATTATTTATTACAAAATTTGAATTTAGAATTCAGGTTAAAAATAATTGAATTTAAAATTGTATCCTTCCATAAAATCGTATATTTAACATAATAATAAATTAAAATTAAAATTGTATCATACCATATAATTATGTATTTAATGTCTATATGATTATTTTAAGAAAACTTTGATCATCGCTATTTGATTGATATCCCTAAAATAGTGACAAACATAATTTCAAAATTTTAAGATTATTTTGTTAATATCTTTTATCTTTATTCTAGAATTTGTATGTAAAAATTGATTTTAATTTTTTTATTTGAAACCATCAAAATACTAAAATTTTGATTTTAAATGTTAATATTCCATAAAAAATTGTGATAATATGGTGATTCTTATGTGAAAAAATTATTTTATTGTACCAATTATATTGAATAGTTTTTTATGAGATTTTTTTTAATTACATTAATATTCAAATTTATTTTCATTTGATAGAATATTTTTGGGTTTGCTTACGACTTTCTTTTACTACTATGTTGAATTTTTTTTACTGTTATCCTTTAGCCTTATTTGTCATGGCAATGCAACGTGTGAAGACTACGTTCGATGGTAGATTTGTTGAATCTTTCCGATATATTGACTACTGCATGGTTGATGTATACATTCCATGCTCATCTTCGTTTCAAGAATTTATACAATGCATTCAAGGTAGACGTTTTCCATCTTCAGATCTTTCTGTGTGTCAGTTGACTATTTATTAGAACGAATGCGACAATTTAAACTTTGTTCGGATTGTTGAAGACATCTTTGAAGAAGATGAAGAGATACATTTCAAATGGATTCAAATTTTCTTTAGGGTTTTGAATGGAAAAAAGGAAGATAAGCCGACTGAAATCCAAGAAAAAATTGAATGTTTTGCAGAGATTTAAAAGTTTGCAGACATTAGGTGGAGCTTCCCATTAATAGCAATCTATTTGTAATTTTTATGTTTTTGGAGGGAAATTATATTTTCATAGGGTTTCATTGTATGTAGGATGTGTTATTTAATTACAAGGTATTTGGCTTGTAGGTGAACAATTGTATTTAGGACTAAAATTTTCAATTGAGTAGGGGCATTTGAAACATTGTTCCATTTATTTATTTTAAAAAATTTTCTGTTTTGTTATTCTAACAATTTAAAAATAATTTTGCTATTTTTTCAAAGTAAACCTTCTAATTTACCATTCTTCTTGTCCGTCCAACAAAGAATAGAATTGAAATAGTGGGAAGTCGGGGTGATCCCAACCTTGGGCCGCCCTATGAGATGAACATAGGTCTAATTAAATACCGTATGTTCTATGGAAAGGAAGACATTTATTTCTCCAAAAGAAACAGCGACTTCAGTGCAATTCAATTGCTGATTAGGATATATAGCTCAATAAATACACACTCATATTCATTCTGACTTACTCATATGTAACCAAGAATTTAATGTTTTCAGTTGTTTCAATATGAAAGATTACCTTCCAGTCAATTAAAAATGATGTGACAACTCTATCTTGTTAGGGTTTTTGAGATGTTGAGTTGAATTATGTAGGTGTTTTTGAGTATACAACTGTTTAGTTTGTGTCTGGATGAGTATGTGTAGAGTTGAATTATTAAACAAGATATTGAAGTGTAATTTTTAGTAACATAAAGAAATTAGTGGTTCTTATGTTTGCTTAAATCATTTTCCAACCCTTCAGTTAGAAATATGTTTTTTCTTTTCAACGCTGAATTGAAGTGTCAGCTTAAAATTTTCACATGTATTTTTAAAAAATTCTCTGTATGCAGTTATTATACTTGAAGAAGGGAAACTATGTTAATTTATTTTTGTCATTCCAAAAAAAATATACAATCAAGTTTCATATTTAGTGGAACGTATAACTGAAATGAGTTATACGCATTAAAAGAAAACTATGGCGAGCTACTCATCTTTTGTGCGGCTGTACCATTCAATTATTGAATTTTATGTTCTAAAGCTTGTGCTTAGTAAATATTAAACCATGCTCGACTACTGAATAAAGTTGTTATTGAGGTATTGTTCAATAAATTGTTATTAAATTATTGATTAGCTTATTGTAAACCTTGAATCTAGCGAACTAAGGCTCATTAACTATAGTATAGATATTCGAACTTTATGCAATGACATAAAAATGGATCAAGCTCGACTAAATAGTCTAAATGGTCTGTAGTATAGGAATATGGTTGAGCACCTTATTCTCAGGACATTATGGATGCAACCCGCTTTGTATCTAGTACAAACAATGTGATCCTAAATCATTCATGTGGAGATATGTGAATGGAAACATCTTATGCAATAGAATTGTACAAAATCAGACTATGAAATAGTCGCTTTTACTTTATGAACACCATTTACTGTTTAAACTGGCTATTTCGAATTTGATAACCTAGGTAGAGGGGATTTTGTACGAAAATCAAGGTTGAAAATAGACCTAGTCAGTTTATACTAAGAGAAATTGACGACCGATATCAGTGGGTCGGTTTGGTTTATTTAATATTGAATAAACATTATTATTTAATATTAAATAATAATATTTATCATTACTTAATATTAAACAACAAATATTAAATAATATTGATATTACATTTATATACATACATACATACATACATATATACATACATACATACATATATATACATACATACATACATACATACATAATATATATATATATATATATATATATTTGTCACGCCCCGCCCTAAATTCCACTCCTTGTGACCAGATGAGAATGTGTCGCCTAGACACTCATAGCGCACCTCTCTACGAGATGACACGATTAATGTCTAGTAAGTATAACATCTTACTTAACTTATATCTAGCAAAGTAGCCTTTGCTTTGTACTTAGACTTTCTTATTGCAACGAAAATTTACAATTTTTGGACTTTGATCGTCTTACATCCCACTCCGAGCAAATCCATACTAGGGTCGAGATGAACTTTGAAGCCAATCAATATCGTTCTCTTCAAGAACGACTCTAGCTGAACCTTAACCTTTAACCTTTAAACATTAAACAAGCCAATCGATGATAGGTAAATTTGCTTTCATGTCATTGTAGGTGTAGACTTATTCGAAGATGGCATCCAAGGCGATGAGAAATGATGTATTCTTTTTCTTTTTTATGTAATTGCTTCAAACAATATGTAATTGTTTGAATAGTTGGATTTATTTTCTAATTTTATAAATGGCAATTTGATATTTTAATGATTCTATTGATTTTGTGTTTGAAAATTTTATTGAACTTATATCGAATCAAAACTCAAAAAAGTACCTCAAGATAAAAAAAATTAACATAATAATTAAAAAAAACCATTAAAATTATCTCTCGACGCCTTTATGCACATTGTAAGCACAACGTTGAGGAAGTCGTTCCTAATGTCACGTCGGGCGTTCCTTTCTCCCAATACTAGAATGGTCACGTTAGTTTGTCGATGTGCTCCATCCGTCGGGAGTAAGAAATTTTCTACGCGTTTTCATCCGTGTGTTAGAAATGTCTCCCCGAACGCAGGACTCCCGACTTGCTTCCCAACAACGGCACTATATATGTCAGGAGATCCTTTCCATGCTCTTGGGTATATATGCTAACGCTCAGGAGACCCTTTATTTCTTGTAGTGTGAGAGTTTTTAGTATTTATTTCTTGTGAACTGTATAAGCAATTGAATTCTTTTGTTGAACTTAACTCTATGATGGACGAATGTGTTTGCTAATATGATTAGCCAGTTGTGATAGATTTAATTTTAATACATAATTGTTTGGCATAGATCGCAAGATAATGGAAGCTAAGATAGAATTGTTCAATAATTCAACAATTCCAACCTAATGTTTGTCTAACTAGCTTAGGATTGAATTTTCTTCAAATACTCAATTAGGAAACTCCAATTTATTTTATTAACTTAGCTTTTGCACAAAATCTTAATGAATAATGTTTAGGATACTTTTCACTTCTTGAGCCTCTCTTTTGGCCTAATGGATGACACCCGCTTTCATGTGTCATTATTCTTTCTTGCCATGTCGTCCGTGTTTGTTGATTGCATGTTAACATGCTTGCTTCTTGTTTACCCATATTGGGGCCACAATCTACATCTATCAGGTATGATTGTGACATATAAACACGATAGGGCGTTGCGGTGTTGCAAGAAGGTAGAGGCCAAATATGCCATTTTCTTAATGTTCTGTCCCAGTTGATGCATCTTAACTTCATTTTTGTCCAATTAAATACCATATCGACACGAACATCGAATTCTACCATTGATTTGCACCTAACCTACAAAGTAATCAAATAAGAACGTAAACTCATGGAATGATCCCAAATTAAACAAGACTAGATAGAACATTTTTGTGCACTCGAACATCTCTTCATTTCAAAATGATTTGGTCATATACCCTTGTTTATGAGGTGAAATGACTTAGTTTGATTTCAAAATTGAAAGTATAAATCTAAAAACAAGGGTGCATGATTTTGAAATATTCGCCCTTGTTTTTAGACTTATACTTCAGTTTTGAAATTAAACTAAGTCATTTCACCTCTAATTATTAATTAAGTTCCTTCCTTTGTTTTGTTTACTCTCTTTGAACGTTTTCAAAAACAAGTCATCCTATTTCTAAATATCTTTTGTTTTAATTTGTTATTTTGTTGTTTAACCAATGTTTTCAAAAACTAAACCAAACTTTTAAAACTAAAGGAAAGTGTTTTTTAAGATCTTGTTTTATTTTATTTTCTTTAATTTTGTTAAGAATTAACTCTGCTTAATTTTGCCAAAAAAAAAAAAACATGTTAAGAGATAAATTTAATTAAATAGTGGAAGGCCTATATACCGTCTTCCACAATTCATCTGGAAAATTAAGAGATAAATTTCGAAGGTCAGGATATGAATAAAAAAATTGAAGTAAATAAGAAGGGAAAAGAAAAAAGAAGCAGACTTTTGGTCTGACAAGTTTGTAGGAAGAAATATTAAGCAGAGATGTTGAATGATTTATGTTGTTTTTGTTTGGTCACAAAAGAGTGTTTTAGAAGCGAAGCCAGAAAATGCACTTTAATTTGTTCTTTTTCTTACGTTTCTCTTCATCATTTCTCCTTCAATTTTTTGCATGTGATTTTTTTTTTTCTTTCTTTCTTTGGATATATTATTCCTCAAGTAATTCCAAACACCAACGACCAAAATAACCTATTTCTTTACTACTACCCATCATTTCCTTTCCCATCTTCAATCTCTGTCTCATTGATTATCTTGACTTCTTCATTCCAAATAAAGTCTCCTCTCTTATTTCTAGTTGAAGGAAGTCATGAAAGAAAAGAGAATTTGTATAATATGCTTTAAATTACCCCATACATAATTGTCTTACTTTGAAAATTCTATGTTTAAGATTTGTGTTACTCTTTTAATGAGTTTTTCTCCTCTTTCTTTCCATATTTATCAACTTTTTTATAAAACGACCTATTTCATTTTTATGAAGCTTCTATTAGATGTGACTATTTGAGTTGATATGTCTATTAAGAGAAGTAGTTGATAGCTCTATAAGAGAACTATTTTTCTATCCTAAATCAGATTAAGAACTATTTTTCTATCCTAAATCAGATTAATTCTTAGGTATTTATAATGTTTAAGTCTGTGTCTATATGCCAGATATCGAGCTTTGGAGACTTAAAACGATTATGGGTGCAAAACGTACTAAAACACTGCATCTGGAACTCAATCCAAGAGATCAAGCTCAAAAGGCAGCAAAAAAGGACAAAAAAAAAAAAAAGTGAAAACAATTACCTAGTGTCGTGGCGCTAATCACATTGATATAACAGTAGTTTCGTAATTAGAACATTTTTTTTTTATCGGGTGATCGTTTTGGGAGATTGACCCTTCGTTTTCTTCATTTTTCCATCCTCTAACTGTCTACAATATTAGTTTTTAAGTTTTACTTTTGTTTTGGGCTGTAATATATATACTTTGAATAATGTTCATTCTCATTTACATCTTCATGAAATGTCATCGAGGTTAGTTTCGAAGTTTATGAGTAAGGAATTTTGATGCATATATTTGTGAGAGAACCAAGTTTAAATGATAGTTACATTATGATTTCTTTTATATTGAGTGTTCATTTAATCAGATTTGTATTTATTAATGGATTGAAGCTCTTGTTGTCAATGCACGTTGTTTACTATAGATTTTAGCTTGAAAACGTTAACCGTCTTGTTTGAATCGCAAAAGTAGCAAAGTTAAATCAATGTATGTTTGATATATAGGTTATCCATAGATTTTTCGTGTCTGCTCAATTTAGGTTCAAAAGAGAAATAAATTAATTAATTGGAATTATCCACGTTATTAATCTCTTGATCTTAATTCAAATGTTTGGAAACACTGTCGAATTAATCTAGTAGGACTAAAGTATTTAGTTTAATTAGAGCATTAATCTTGATTAATAGTTAAGGCACTTACTTGATTTTTCCAACAAGTATGTAGTTCAAATGTGATCACGTTAGTGAAGTTGAGTAAGTCCGATCCACTATGTGCTTGTTAATCGGATGTATGATTAATATTTGAGATTCAATGATTGGATTATCTCTT
>JBBPDI010000002.1:1414047-1426776 GCA_037974545.1 Cucumis variabilis
TATACTACTTTTCAAAAAAAATATTTTAAACGATAAAACTATAAAAAATATTTATAAATATAATAAAATTTTATTTTTACCGACGATAAATTATAATAAATCTAAATAGACATTTATAGTGTCTATATATTACTGAAAAGATAATAGATGTTTATATGAGCTTATAAGTAAAATTTTACTATATTTATAAAATAAGTTGGCTTAATTTGCCAAATCAATCTTTAAATTTTAAAATTTTAGTTTTGTTAAAAAAGTAATGATGTCATTGTAAAAAACTGAGAATAAATTATATATTTAGTTGATCAATATAATCTTGATCTCATAGTATTAATTAATTGATTCTTGTCTTGTCCTTTTGTTTTGTCTATCTTCATAAATGAGATTCTATTGCGCTCAACACATGTGACCATGTTTTGGTCATACACACACAATACTTTTACCAAATAAACTAATTATAAACTTTCCTAATTGTTGTTTAATTATTGTTTCGTCTTTCTACTGATTTTGCTTTTTTTTATTCCTTTTATGTATTTTGTTCACACAAAAAAATGGTTCTACTGCATATTTGTATTTTCGAAGGGAAATGTGATGTAAATTTACTATGAAACAGAAAAATGGACACCGGTATGTCATCTAGGCAACTACTATATATCCAACACTCAAGTATGTAGGAGCTTAAATGGAATAATAGGAATAAAAGTAGCCGTAGAGAAATGACAACTATTTAAGAGTTAGTCAAATGGGTTTTAAGTTAAGGGTAGAGTGGTAATTTGTCTTTATGACAAATTTGTAATTAGTCCTATCTTCTACCTTAGGTCTTTTAATAAGATAAAAGAAAGGAAAAAAGAAAGAGGTGTGCAACCAACAGTCAAAGAAAAACAAGAGAAGAGAGAGTGAAAGAGAGACAGAGGCGTTTCGACGAAGCATTGATGTCGGAGTTCCTGCACGACGGTGAACGACGTTCGACGATGAGTTGACGGAGCACGTCCGTCGTGCAGGAACTCCAACGTGAACGACGTTCAACGATGAGTTGACGGAGCACGTCCGTCGGTAAGGTTCTTTGCACCGTATTTCATTGGTGATCGGCGTCGGGCGGAAGCAGATTTCTTGCTTCGGAGTTGCATTCTGTCGGGTCTTAAGCGTTGGGTTTCGACGGGTTTGTTGAAATGTTGGATCTGTGACTGGTTTCAGTGTTGAGTTTGGGTTTCAGTATCAGTTCAGCGTGGGTCTCTCAGTCTCTCTTGGCGTTTGGTTGACGGTATAGTCAGGCTTGTCGTGGTTAATTACAAATTGATAATATTGTTGAACTCTGTAATTGTATCCAAATTTTGCTCTTAATAAAATCCCTCTAAATTGGTTCTCAAAGTGGATGTAGACCGAATTGGTCGAACCACTATACATCACTATGTCACTTATTATCATTTTCTTTATGATTATCTAGCTGTTGCGTTCTGATTGTTTAGATTGTGTCCTCTGATTAGTGCATAAAACTGTATCAAATAGTTGGGAGTTTGGTATAGTCATAAAGTGGTAATAGAACTTGGATGTGTTATTCCTAATAGTAGTAAATAATATTTTTCATTCTACCTCTCGAAAGTTATTCCTTTATATATATATATTAACATAAGTCATCAATTATATGTCCTTCGAACTCCTTGACCGTCTACATACAATGATTAGAATGTAGTTGATATGTGCAAGTGTACGCATTCAGTAATAATATGATTTACAATAGCTTTGGTGGAGCATCATTCTTGGGAGATCAAATTTAATTGATTAATTTAGTTATCTTAGAATTTGGACCTTTGTTTAAGGATTGTAAACAGAATGTTTGATGATTGCAAATTAATAAAAACAAAGATTGAGAATTTCTAATAAGATATAAAATTGTTCAGTCAATTTATTAGGACATGCATGGGTTTTGTGGAATCTTGATATCAAGGACGGATCTATTAAGGGGTTAGGGACACGTGTCCCCCTTCACATCCCTGATTTTTGTATTTTAATATTAATTTTGAAGTGTTAAATTATAATATATGTTAAATAATGCGTTACTTTTACTATATTTTGTCTTTGGTATAGTGGCTATGCCTCCATTTATATCCCCAAGATCTTGAGTACGGGTGTACATAAGCCGGGTTGGACCGAATTATAGGAAAAATATGGACCAATCCAAAGTGACCAGGTTGGCAAAATTCGAACCATTTCAATATTAAAGGGTCAACCCAACCCAAAAAATTTGGGTTGGGTTGGCAGGTTGACTCTTTTTTTTTTAATTATATTATTTTTAAAATTTTTATATTAGTTATATAAGTGTAAAATATTAATTTTTATAGCCTTTGAACTCAAATTTTCATATTCTTTTGAAATTCTAAATCTACAATAATGTCCATTAAAAAGTTAAAATCATAAAAAAAATTAATAATCATAAAAAATAAGAATGTCCATTAAAACTTACATATCAAAATTAATTATCACATAAAATACGAATGTGACTTAAAAATATATTTCAAAGTTCAACAATGTCCATTAAAATTGAAAAATAAATTCAAAAGTCCAAAATTAAATAGCATTAAAAATACATTAAAAAGTTCAAAAGTCCGAAGTGTGCCATGACGATGACAATTTTGGGTGATTGTTCTTGCAACCTTGGCTAGAACTATTGATGCCTGAAAAAAATACAACATATAAGAATTATATATAATGTAAATAATAACATATAATGCTAGAAAAACTCACACTAATAATAATCAATATGCGATTCCCCAAATCGAATTCATTATTCCAAAATAATAGAAGATGACAGGTTCCCTACAAAAAAAATCATACAAAAGTAAATAAAAATATATTTTTCGTAATATATGTACAATAAAGAAAGCAACCAATTACCTGTACTCTCAATATTCTCACAAGTCTCTAATTCTTCAAGTTGTGGATGTGGATCTAATAACACCGAGCCGTCTCGAATCCAATTTTGCGTACATATCAAGGTCTCAATTGTTCTAGGAGTCAAAGAACTACGAAAGAAATCAAGAATCCTCCCTCGGTATTAAATGCAGATTCAGAAGCCACTATAGATATTGAAACCGCCAAAACATCTCGAACAATTGTTCATAGAATGGGATATTTGTATTCATTCATTATCCACCAATACATAATATCAAAATCATTTTTATCTACTACATCCTTATTAGACAAATAAGAAGTCAAGTCATTCTCCACTTCCATTGAGCTTTCTTCTTCTCTCAAAACACAAAATTTTATCCACGGATCAACTTCTTCATTGTTCTCCATTTTCATAGTAACAATGTTTGATTGTTTAAGATCATTGGTGCTATGACCACCTCGATAGAAGGGTTAAGTTGTGATTTGTAAAAGTCATATAGACGATACAAATATATCTTCGTGCTCTCAACTACATTCTTAACAACATCACTCTCATAAATATTGGAAAGACAAAAATTCAAGTACTTTAACTTCTACCGAGGATCAATCATCACAGCCACAAACATCAATTTATTCATCTTCTCAAGCAAACTCCAATATTTATCGAACTTTGTTTTCATATTCATAGTCATCAAGCTAAGAACGGTATTGTTGTTGTTGCTCCATTTGTTCAAAACAAATTGAATTTTGTTAATCTCCTTATAACCAACATTAGAAGTCACATATGAAGATCCACTTATTTATGTAGTGGTTTCATAAAACTCTTTCAAAAACTTGACAAACACACTTACCATCATCGAATCAGACACACTTGGGGGCTCCAATCTCTTATTTCCATGATCATCTTCCTCAAAATACTCAACAAAGTCTGAGTCCACTGACTCTTTCTCTAAAATTTTGAAAGCTTTTTCAAATTTAATTACATGTTTAAGCATTATATAGAATTCCACCTAGTAGCTACATCTAAACAAACAAGAGCCTTAAACTGGATTTTTTCTTGCTTCACACATGCTTTAAATTTGGTCATTCTCTTAGGTGATGATCTTACATATCTCACAGCATTACAAACACTAGTAATAGAATCATGCATATCTTTCAATCTATCATTTACAATAAGATTAATTATATGAGCACAATATCTCATATGTAATAGCTCTTCATCTAAAATAATGGATTTCCAACTTTTAAGTTTTCGCTTAAGATATGAAATGGCCACATCGTTGGAACTTCTATTATCAACAGTGATTGTAAAAATTTTGTCAATCCCCCACTGCAACAAACAACTTTCAATTGCCCTCCCAACAGTCTCCCATTTATGATTAGCAACTTGACAAAAACTCAAAATCTTCTTATGTAAAACTCATTCAAAATCAACGAAATGTATCGTGATAACCATATAGTTCACATTTTGGAGTGAAGTCCAAGTGTCTGTAGTAAGACAAATTCTTTGAGAGCTTTTAAGTAAAAATGATTTCAATCTTTTCTTCTCTTCAAGATATAGTTGATATATATCTCTAGCAATCGTTACTCTCAATAGAACATCAAATCTAAGACACGCAATACTACAGAAGTGTCTAAAATCCTCACTTTCAACGAACCTGAATGACAACTCGTTCATAATGATCATCTTAGAACATGTTAGTCTACATGCTGATTGGCTAAACAATGTAGTCACAAAATTACTAGCATTGGCTCTCTTCCCATTATTTGTAGGTATAATAGTTAAAGTGGTTTGTCCTTTATTCTCTTTTCTATATGAGTACTTTTTACATTGATTTCTTAAATGTTTCCACAAAGTGCTAGTTCCACCACTATTACTATCGCATACATAATCCTTGCCACAATAATTACACTTGCACCTAGCTCCATCATTAGCACTCGCTTCCATTTTTATGAAATGATCCCACACAGAAGAAGTTTATTTATTAGATTTCTTTCTTTTAGACTTAGGAGGTAGAGGTGGTACATTGTTTGTAGTTTGGCTTGTATTAGGAGGAGGAGGATAAAGGGGAGGAGGTATTTCATTATTACCGGTAGCACTCGTATTCTCACTACTACTATCCATCTATAAAATAAAGGAAACAAAGATCTAATTAACATCTAGCTAAATTTCCAACACTAACATTTAACTAAAGTTTATAAACCAACATCATACACCAATTAAACATATATATATACATATCTAAACTTTCAACAACATACACCAATTAAACATATACATATGTAATTCGAACACCAACATACAACAATTAAACTTTCATTACCAACATAAAATTCAAATTTCAACAATCAACACCAACTAAAATTTCTAATTCCAACTAAAATATATACATATCTAATTTCAATCTCTACTAAAATTCAGATTTCAAACCATGAACACAAAAAAAAGTTAACTTTCAAAATATTTAACTTACCATAGAGTTAGATAAAGGTGATTCAGCTGTATCTGACACTGTGTCCGTGGTGACAAGTCTTAAAAGAACCCAAATATTTGAGGAAGTGTGTGGTATTGAACTGCAAATGGATACTAAATAATTATGGCATAATGCTAATTTATTAATTAATAATGGATGCAAATAATTCAAATGAACACAACAGTAATTAATATACGACATAGGTGCCAAATAATTAATGAGATCAAATAATTTAATCAGATGCCAAAAATTAAAATAAAATAAGATTAGTTAATAGTCCAAATGAAAAATGGGTACTGCCAAATACATGATGTTAATTTTTAAAAAAAATCAAATGCATAATTAACCCAGAATGCCAAATGGATACTAAATATTATACAGGGTATGACAAATGGATACTAAATATTATACAGGACATATGCAAAATGGATACTAAATATTATACATGAGGATATGCCAAATGGATACTAAATACTATACTGAGGATATGCCAAATGATTATGCTAATTAATTAATAGGCCAAATTAGTGTGCTAAATAATTAACAGATGCTAAGCCAAATGGGTGTTAAATAATTAACATTGGTCAATGCAAATAATTAATGCACTACATGAATAATTAACGCACTACATGAATAATTAACATACGAAAATGGGTGTCAGATGTGCAACGCACGATATCATGATGTTAATTAATTAATGCAATTAATGTAGGAGATAGATGCCAAATAAGTAAAACAATACCAAATGGGTGCTAATTAATGCAAGAAACAGATACCAAATAATTACCAGACCTGCCTTAAATCCAATCCATGCAAAACGCTTCGATCTTCTCAAATTCTTTCCAAATCACAAACAAATTCAAAAGATTTCTTTTTTTTTTCGATACCAGTTCCCCCTCTCCCAAAATCTCCTCCTTCTCTTTTTATAGGGCCAATTTTAGGACGAGATTGATAGTTTACGTTTTAGATTCTTGAGTGAAGTGGAGTGAAATACTACGGAGAGAAAATGGGAGAAGGTGGGAGAGCGGGAGAAAGTGAGAGAGTAGAAGAAAGTGGGAGTGTGGGATTGAATGAGCGTAGGGATGAAGATAGGGGGTGGTTGAGAGAAAATAGGGGGAATCAACATTTTTTTTTAATTTAAATATATATATGTTTTTTAAAAATATAAAATTAAATTCAAATTCAAATTCTTTTATAAATGTAAATAAATGAATGGAAAAAAATGAAAAATATAGGACAAAATACGGTATCTACACTATGAATAAGTTCATTAACACCCTACAACTAATAAGTTTACCCACCTAAGTAAATTTATTGTTTATTTATGGGCTGTCAAGAAGAATAGTAAATTATAAGTTTTTATTTTGGAAAAATAGCAAAAATAATTTTAAATTGTTAAAATAGAAAAACATAAAAGTTAGAAAAATAAATAAATGAACAATTCCTCAAATGCTCTTATCCAATATGAAAAATACAATTGTTCACTTAAACCCAAAATACACTATAATTAAAATAATATATGCTACATAAAAAATTTCCAAAAAATGTACATATTAGAAAAGTTGTCATTAATAGAAAGCTTCACTTGTTCATCTTCCTCTTCCTCTTCTCCTTATTGACAATTTTGCAACATTTTGATTCAATTTTCAAAAACACGGAAGAGAGTCATGGTTCAATCAGCTTCGGCAAAAAATCATGAAACTCGACAAAATTTCTTTAAGTCAAAACCTCTCAAACTTTCTCAGATTGAACAACGCAGTGATGATATTCAACAAGAATCACTCACTTCTTCTTCAATTCATCAAAGAATTTGCCACAACATGTGACCGAAACAAATGGGGACACAATTGGACTTCTTCTTCAATTATTCTCTCGCTGTGTTTGTCTCTTGTCGGCTATCTCGCTCTCTCAATCTCCTTCTTTTCTTTTAGCTAATAAAACCTAAAAGAAGAAGATTCAAATAATTATAAAAATGTCATTGAGGCATAATGAAACGTTTTCTCATTTTATGTTTTTGAGGGGAAGGTTTTTTGTAGCATTTGTTATTTCAATTACAGTGTAATTGGGGTAAACAATTTGTATTTTTTAGTTTGGTTAGGGGGCATTTGAAGAATTTTTTTATTATTTATTTTTCTATTTTTTATGTTTTGCTATTCTAATAATTTAAAATTATTTTTGCTATTTTGCCAAAGTAAAACCTATAATTTGTTATTCTTCTTGACAGCCCTAAGGATAATGCCCCATAAAGAGATAACCGTGAGAATGACAAAATAATTAGATGACATTTTGGAAAATAGCAAATCCAAAAAATATTTTGATTTTTAGCAAAACTGCCTGAAGTAGATATTTTTTGATAATTTTTTTAACCGATTTTACTCCTTCATATAAAACTCACTTTTTTCAGATACAGTGTATTTGTGCTGCAGAGTAAAATAGAGTAAAATAATGGAATATAACACAGAATTACGAATACAGTGTATTTGCATATCATTCAATTTTATACAAATATTAAATAAATATTTGTTTTGAGGATTAATCTCATCTAACCAACATCTCCTAGATTTATGCGTTCAATTTATACCAAATTTTCAGATTTGTAGGCTTAAAATCAAATGATTAACAATTTATTTTTATTAATATATATATAATAATAGCTATTTAATTCATATTCTTTTTGCTATCAATACAATGATTGATAATATAATTCTTCCATTGTATGTTTCATAAGCTTTAGTTAATTCTTAGTAACATTTTATTATATCATATAAATACAAATTTTTTGATATAATGATTGATAATATAATTTATCCATCGTACGTTTCTTAACGTTTGGTTAATTCTTAGTAAGATTTTATTATATCATACAAATACACAATTTTTCATATTTATCATTTATTGTTTTCGGATTATATATATAGTAATAAATGTTTTTGGATTATATATATAGTAATAAATATTTATTTTATCATTTTATTTTAAAAGTTTAGTTGGAAGATCTCAAAAATTTGAATTTAAAATTGTATCCTTCCCTAAAATTCTTCATTTGATATAATAACAACCTCATATTAACATTGTATCCTCCTTATAATTATGCATCTAACAATTATTCTCTATATTATATCAATGTCATTTGATATAATAACAACTCCATATTAAGATTGTATTTCTTCCTATGATGATGCATTTAACGATCCTTCCATAAAATGATTCATTTAACATAATAATAAATTGAAAT
This sequence comes from Cucumis variabilis, assembly GCA_037974545.1. NCBI lineage: Eukaryota > Viridiplantae > Streptophyta > Magnoliopsida > Cucurbitales > Cucurbitaceae > Cucumis > Cucumis variabilis. The sequence goes on from JBBPDI010000002.1 coordinate 1,422,643, forward strand.
TAAAATTTTTTCAGAATGGTTCATTTAAGATCCTAATTGAAAACAACATTCAAATTTGGTACTAAATTTGCTATTTTGTTGGTAGACAAGATTGCAACAACCTCTCCTATAATAATGACAAATATATATACAAGATTTTCAATTTTGTTATTGTAGCCACCTAATTCTATTCTACACATATATTTTTTTTCTTAAAAAAATAATAATAGTACTAATAATGGCTAAACTTATTTATTTGTTTATTTTTAAAAAAAAAAAGGTAAAAAAAATTAGTATTGACATAATATCTTTTAATATTTCATTTTTGTCATTTTAGGAAATAAAAATAAATCAATTTATTTTAAAAAAATTTTAATAACACATTTATCTTATTTGTACTATTTTAGGAAAAAAGAAATGAATTTATTTTAAATATTTTAATATCAAAGAAATTATTTAGTTTTAAATAAAATATTTTTTAAAAACTTATTTCTACTCATTTTAGGAAATAATAAATTAATAAAACCTTTTGACTTATTTATATTATTTTAGGAAAAAAAGAAAATCAATTTTAAACAAAAAACTTTTAATATCCATTTAATTTATTAATTAATTTTTTCACAAAATCTCAAAATATCTCATTTAATTTTATTTATTTATTTTAAGGAAAAAATAAAATTTAATTTATTCATAATATCTAATTGATTTTATTTTCATTGATTTTTTCCTAATTTATTATACACCCCCGGGTCTATAAATAGAGACCTTTGTCATTTGTAAAGGGGGGAGAAAGTTTAAAATTGTTTAGAGAAAAAATTCTTTAGAGTGAGGTAGGAAGAAAAAATTCTTTAGAGCGAGGTAGGAAGAAAATTTTTAGAACGAATCTCTGCTAAAAATTCTGCAAAAAGGTGAATTTTTCTTATTTTTTTTTTCATTACCTTATTGCCTTTAATTTTTTTTTCACTCTATCTTAAGGAAATCAAATCCCATGTTGAATTAATAAACTTAGTTGAAGATTGCATTTGGTAGGAATTTAATCCCAAGGATCCGCACCTCATACAGCAAGTAATTTCTTTGGGATTCAAATCCTTATTTTTCTTTTCTTCTCTTTTTAAAAGAGAAAGAGAAAGAAAAGAAAATGTAGAAAAATTTTAGTATATTTTTTCTTTCCTTATTTTATTTATTGTTGTTATGTTTCCTTTCTTTTACTTATTTACATTACTATCATAATAATTATTGTTAGATGCACTTAAATGTAACTCTTTGTATTTAAAATTTTTAATGTTTTAAAATCCTTTTAAATTTGAAATTCTCTATGTTTTAAAATAAAGACTTTTTTTAATCATTTAGCAAATTTGTCTCTAATATTATAAATGTTTTATGTTTTTCAAAATCTTCAAAATAATCTATGATTTCATAAGCTGTTCTAAAATCAGTCTTTTCTAAAAAACTTATACCGTTTTCCTTAAATAAAATCCTACGACGGAATTTAGAAAATTTGGAAGTCCAATTTTTTAGAATTCTTGAGGTGAGGAATCACATCTTTGGAAGTTAAAGATATGATCCCAAGAAAAAAATTAATTTAATCAATATTTTTAAAAAAAAAATCTTTATTCGAAGACTAGCCTATGATAGATTTTGAGAAATTGTAATAATTTCTCATTTTCTTAAGGTGAGAAGTTTCCTTCATGGGTTTTTTGGGATATTGACATTTGAATAATATTTTTTAGTGTTTTAGTGGTTTTAAATCAAACTTATGTAACCAACTTTGAAATAATAGTAAATAAGAATAATATCTATGGAAAATATATCTCATTAAATCATAGTTCCATAAAAGGATTTTATTCCCACTAATTTAGATGCATTTAATGTCTATGTCATTAGTTTAATTAGATTTTTAATTTATTATTATTAATATGGCCAATCTGTTTATGAAATAGAATAACTGTTACATGCCCAATGATAAGGAGGATACAATCTTAATATGAAATTGTTATTATATCAAATGCATAATTTTAGGGAAAGATGTAATTTAATTCAAATTTTGGAGATCTTCCAACTAAAGTTTTAAAATCAAATGATAAAATAAATATTTATTACAATATATATAATCCGAAAACAATTAATGATAAATATGAAAAATTGTGAATTAAATGGTGTGAATTAAATAGCGTGAATTAAATATCTATTATTATATATATCTGAGTAAAAATAAATTGTTAAGCATTTGATTTGAAGCCCCCTATCCGATAATCTGTTATAAATTAAAGCCATGAATTTAGCATGTGTTGGTTAAATGAGATCAATCTGGAAAATAAATGTTATTTAATATTATTATAAAACTGAATGATATACAAATACTCTGTAATCGTAATTCTGTTTTATATTTCACAATTTTTGTAACAACTCAACTTTCATACTAAGTTGAAGCCATTAACAGTTAAATAAATATAGACCTTTTATTTTTAAATACAAGAAAAATACTAAAATTTAAGGAAATGTTTTAAACAGTTAGTTAAAATAAATAATAAAATATATATAAAGAGAGAAATAAATAACTAAATAATTAATTAAAATACTAGTTTGGGCCCCATAAAAAATAAAATACCAAAAAAATAATCATGAGTTCTGAAATAGATTTCTGAAAATTAAATACTAAAAACATAAATAAAATGTGGAAGAAAAACTGAACTATCCCCTATGGTGAATCACGGTCACTTCTTTTCGGCTTATTAATAATAATAATAATTAATATTATTAATAATAAAAAGTAAAAGGATTTTTTTTAGTGGAATCTACAAAAGTGGAATATAGGGAAGTTGGATTCTTTTCGGCTTTAAAGAGTTTCAAGGGTTTCAAGATGTGAAGAAAGTAATGCACAATTTCAAGGATGTGTTATTTAATTGCATGCATGGTATTTAGGTTTTAGGTGAACAATTTTGTTTAGGACTAAGTTTTTAAATTGGGTAGAAACATTTGAGACATTGTTTCATTTATTTATTTTCCAGATTTTTAAATTTTGCTATTCTAGCAATTTAAAAATAATTTTGCTATTTTTTCAAAGGAAGGAAACCTCCTAATTTGTAATTCTTCTTGTCAGTCCTTATATTATTGTATGCTATACTTGAATGTCTTGAATTTAAATGCAAACATAGATGTATGAATGGTGTGTTTGGATTACATTTTCAAGTGTTTAATTTAGAAAACAAGTTCTTTTTAAAAAAATATATTTTTAAGTATTTGAAAGTCATTCCAAAGATATTTTTAAGTGTATTTTAAACAATTTTTTAGGAAAAATAGTTTAAACAAAAATTAGTTTCTTGAAAAATATTTTTTTCTTATATTCAATCCAAACGAACCCGAAATGTCATTTATGAAAACTCTTCCTAAGAAACAAGATGTGAATGTATATGCTATGTTTTGTGGAAGTCATGTATACCATTTTTTGTGGAAGTCATATATACCCTTTTTAGTTTAATTTCGAAAAAAAAAACATTGAGTTTAAGTTAAATAAGGCCAAGTGATGTAAGTTATATAAAATTAAGATCTTTGTCATGTTAAAGACTATTGGTCTAATGTTAATACTCAACAAGATAGATGGGCAAGGCAAACTACTTCAACAATATATAAATAACAATATTTACATTTCAAATGAAAAAAAGCTCTGTACAAGTATCTTATGAATTGCCTTTTCACTTGTCGAACACAGTTGTTGATAGAGCTGGAGTGTAATTTGAATTATTAGGGATGAGATGACTGTTGGAGAGCGTGAGTGTTAGAAGACTAATGGACTATGAAAACAAAATGAGTTTTGTATTACAAAGCAGACTCAAAACGCTCAATTTAAACATAAGTTTTGGATGACATTACACTACAAACTATCATACATCCCTAAATGTGAAGGAAGTAGATCACACCTTAACTACGGAATGAGCAGCTTGACTCAAACGTGATGGGAAGTCATCCAAAACATATGGCTGCACCAATGCATAATTTAGATACAGTTGGAATAAAATTACAAATAAAATATATTAGTAAGAAAAAGACTCTCTACAGCTTGATCTTCTCCAATTATATCTTCTGGTGTCTTTCTTTGCATACTGCAATCGAGCCTCTGATATAGATGCAGAATGGTTCTCCCCCAAAATCTACAGC
>JBBPDI010000002.1:1468624-1490229 GCA_037974545.1 Cucumis variabilis
TTTACTAAAACTACATTCAAATGTTTTCTTTATTATAAACGGTTTTCTTTGAGTTCCCAAAACTGAAACTGTTATCTAATTAAATGGTATTTTATATTGTTCCAAAATTGAAACTAAATAGAGGGCATAATTGGTTTTTTTTGTTGTCACTTCTATATATATGGTCTCATTCTCCACTTCAAGCAACACAAAAAATATACGACTAATTTCATTCTCTCCCAAAATCTCTTCCAGTATACTAAGCAAAACAACATCTTCTTTAGTGTTGTGAATTCTAATTGGTTTCAGTGTAAAACTAATTGAAGAACGAGACTATTTTATCCTGGAGACAATGAAGCGATCAAACTGTTTGTACAAAGATAGCAGAGGCACGAAACGTCTTAAAGAGAGCGCTCGATCCGCGACTCAGCCTTTTTCTAATCTGTTTCTGTTTTGCAGCTTGCGATTTGACTAGACGAGATAACTAGGCGATTTGGTTCTTGGCAATTTGACTATTTGGCGTTTGTGCTCCATCAGCGAGATAATCAGTAGGTAAGGTGATAAGTAGGCGACTTGACAATGTGAGATACCGTTCCTTGCATGAGACACAAGGCAAATTGTAACAACAATTTTAAGACGAATCTTTCTTATGCAATGGTCGAGCTGTTCTAAGGTGATTTGATGTCCTTCGACCTCAATTGTCCTTTCTTCTTTAAAGGAGCGCAGTTCAATAGATTGAAGCAAAAGATGTTGTTTTTTCTCACATTGAAGAAGGTTGCAGCCGCATGTACCACTGAGAAACCAAAAGTCCTAGAGACAAAACCAACTGAGGAGCAAATCAAGGATCTACTGCATGGACAAAAATCGATTTCATCTGTAAGAATTTAATTCTTATTGGTCTTATTGATGAATTGTATGACTATTATAGTACCATGTCTACCGTGAAAGAAGTATGGGATGCGTTACAAAATAAATATGATACTAAGGAAACAGGATCTAAGAAGTATGTGGTAAGTCGGTACTTGCGATATCAAATGACTGATGATAGATCTGTGGAGGCTCAATCGCATGAAATTTAGAAAATAGCACATGAAATTATCAGCGAAGGTATGGCGCTAGACAATTAATTTCAAGTTGCAGTTATTATTGACAAATTACCTCTCGTGTGGAAAGATTTCAAGAACACTCTAAGGCAGAAAACCAAGGAATTCTCGTTGGAAAGCCTTATCACACGTTTAAGGATGTAGTAGGAGGTGAGAAAGCATGTTCAAAAGGAGGAGGTGAACATGATTCCCCAAAGAAGTCTACCATAGTTCTAAAATCGAATCTGAAGCCGAAACAAACAAGATGAAACGCGGATCCAACAAACAGAACAACTCGCATAAACCCCAATCCATAATTACAGTACAAATTATTTGTTATAACTATAATAAGCCTGAACACTTAGGTAAGAATTGTAAAAACTGAAATCGTCCTGTTGCACAAGCGAACCTGGTAGAAAAAGAATTAGTTGCTATGATCACAAAAATTAATGTGATTGGGGGAGTCTGAAGGTTGATGGGTAGACAATGGTGCATCTCCCCATGTGTATCATGACCTTAGTTTGTTTAGAAAATACAATGAGATCAAGGATAAAAATATCCTTCTGGGAGATCATCACACAACCAAGGCGGCCGGCCTGGAGAAGTAGAATTGAAATTCACATCTGGCAAGACGCTTGTGCTGAAGGAAGTTTTGCATACTCCAAAAATTTGAAGGAACTTGGTCTTCAGATATATCCTCAACAAAGGCTGACTTCACAAAAACTATATGATTAGACTTGTTTACTTTAACTAAAAACAATGTATTTGTGGAAAAGGGTTACGATATTGATGGCATGTTTAAGTTGAACTTGAAAATTAATAGGAAATTATCTTCTGCTTACATGTTGTCTACTTTTAATGTTGGACATGCTAGACTCTGTCATGTTAATAAAAGACTAATTAGCAACATGAGTAAGTTAAATCTTATTCCTAATTTATCTTTGCATGAATTTGAGAAATGTGCATGTTGTAGTCAAGTTAAGAAAACAAATTCGCATAAATTTGTAACTAGGGTAACAGAGCCTTTAGAATTAATTCATTCTGATCTATGTGAATTAGATGGCACGTTAACTAGGAACAGTAAAAGGTATGTAATAACCTTTATAGATGACTGTTCCGACTTCCCTCTTATTTATTTGCTTAAAAATAAGAGTGATGCCATATACATGTTTAAGGTGTTTGTAACTTAAATAGAAAATCAGTTTAACAAAAAAATTAAGAGACTTCGTAGTGATAGAGGAACTGAATATGATTCAGTTGCTTTCAATGAGTTTTATAACTCAAAATGAATAATACACAAAACAACTGCACCTTATTCTCTTTACATGAATGAAAAAGTAGAAAGGAAGAATAGAACACTAATTGAGTTAGTAGTTGCTATCTTACTTGAATCAGGAGAAGTACCATATTGGTGGGGTGAAATAATTAAAACTGTTAATTATGTCCTTAATAGGATTCTTAAATCAAACAGTAAAACTTCACTATACGAAGTCCTTAAGAATAAAATACCAAACTTGTCTTATCTTAGAACTTAAGGTTGTTTGGCCTATGTTAAGATACCTTACCCGAAAAAAGAAAACTGGCTAGTAGAGTCTATGAATGTGTCTTCGTAGGATACACTGAAAACAGTAAAGTCTATAGGTCCTATGACTTAGAGAACAAAGTAATCATAGAATCAAATGACAGATTTTTTTCGAGGATAGATTTTCTTTTAAATTTAGAAATAGTGGGGCTCAAGTTCAAGTAATCTACCTTCAGTTAGGATCCAAACCCAGGATAAGGAAATTGATCCTGAACCTAAAAGAAGAGAGCTAGAACCATAAAAGAGTTTGGAGAAGACTTCGAAATGTATAACGTAGAAGATCCAAAAGATTTAACATAAGCCTTATCCTCAATAGATGCCAACTTATGGCAAGAAGCTATTAATGATGAAAATGGACTCTCTTGAATCCAAATAAATGCCAACTTATGGCTGTAAAGCAATAGGCTGTAAATGAGTTTTGAGGAAGAAACTCAAACCTAATGGATCAGTAGATATGTATAAGGATAGATTAGTAGTAAAAGGATTTAGGTAGAGGGAAAACATAGATTTCTTTGACACCTTCTCCACAGTCACTAGAATCACCTCAATTAGAGTACTGATTTCTATAGCTACCTCAACAATTTCTTAATCTATCAGATGAATGTTAAAACTTCCTTTCTAAATGGTGATTTAGAAGAAGAGATTTTTATGGAACAACCTGAAGGTTTCATAGTTCACGGTCAAGAATCTAAAGTTTGTAAATTAGATAAATCCCTCTATGGCCTAAAACAAGCTCCTAAGTAATGGCACGAAAAATATGACAACTTAATAATGTCCAAAGGATTCAAAGTAGATGAGAGTGACAAATGAATCTATTATAAGACTGGAGGTAGGTTATGTACTATCATATGCTTATATGTAGATGACATGTTAATTTTTGGATTAAACTTGCACGTCATAAATGATGTAAAATCAATGCTGAGTGCAAGCTTTGACATGAAAGACTTAGGAGAAGCTAATGCAATCCTAGGCATCAAAATTACCAGAACTGAAAATGAAATTTTCTTTGATCAATCTCATCAGATAGAAAAAATTCTAAAGAAGTTCAACTATTTTAAAAGTAAACCAACTTGTACACCTTATGACTCTAGTATTAAATTGTTCAAAAACATTGATAATAGTGTTACCAAATTTGAGAACACTAGTATCATAGGCAGTTTGAGGTATTTTACTAACTGCACTAGACCGAACATAGCACTGTAGGATTACTGTGTAGGTTTATCAGCAGACCTTGTCTAGAATGTTGAAATGCTATAGAAAGAGTAATGAGATATCTTAAGAAAAAACAAAATCTAGGATTACGTTCAAAAATTTCCCGATGTACTTGAAGGTTACATCGATGCTGATTGGTATCCCTACAAGTGGCTATATTTTAAATATAACAGAAGGAGTTGTTGCTTGAAAATCCAAGAAACAGACAATATTAGCCCAGTCAACGATGAAGTCAGAGATGATAGCACTAGTTACTGCTAGTGAAGAAGCAAGTTGGCTTTGAAGCTTGCTATCAAATGTGGTATCAGAGCATGCTTTAATTTTACCCAATTACATGTAGTGAATTCAAATTTATTAGATAAATTATGATTTAACTAAAATGGATACATTATGATTTTGACCCTAAATTAAGTGTTTAATGTATTAATTATTGTAATTGGCCTTGATTTTGTGGCCTAAGTAGTATGCTTAAGGGTCTATAATTTTATTACAATCATTAGAGTTGATTTTATGTTGTAATTGCTTCAATCGGGAGAGAGAAAAGGTGTTTTTGGTGAAAAAATGGAGGACAGACCTAAATTGGCTCATCAGACCTGGAAACCAGATGACAAGCTGATTTGTGAACCAGTTGAGCCGCACCTGTATGTCTTAGATCGATACCAGCCATACTAATCAATTATGATAGTACTGTAGCTATCGCAAAAGTTCAGAATCGTTATTACAACTGTAAGAGACGACATATATGTCGTAAGCATAGTACCATTAGAGAATTTCTCACTACTGGTGCAATGATAGTGGATTACGTACAGTTTGATGACAACTTGGTTGATCCTTTGACAAAAGGATTAGCAAGAAAGAAGGTTTTTAAAACCTCGAAATGAATGGGACTCAAGCCTATTGAAAATTGAATTACTGTGAGGTAAACCCAACTTGAAAGACTGGACATCCAAAGAAACAAGTTCAACGGGTAATAACTTATCGCAAGTAATATAATGAGAATCATGCTAAAATATGAGGAGTTCAATTATTTTGATTCAGTGATTAGCATGACATCTTGAAGTGTATGAGAAGGTTGGAATTTGTTATTAATGAGATCTATATTTGATATCAAGTAGAGTACCTAGCTACAGGACTATTCTTGATAGATTCACCTTTGTGAATGTGGAAGTGAGGGCTGCTTCCTATGGAATCTTAGGCAAATTCCTAGAGAATTCACTAAACTGAGATATACGTGCAAGGCCATAAAGTATAGGCTATTTTAAAACTTTACTCGATTAATGGTGTATGCGCAATTGCGTTAGAAGTAAAGTTCAAAACTACGAGTTACTTCACAATAATCTAAACTATTATCACTACGTAAAGGTTCAAGTCATTAGACATATTTACTTAAGCATAGTATTATAAAGATATACACTGCTCGATGAAAATGTTTTTTTAAAAAATTTCAAGTGGGGGACTAATAATAAAAAAAATTCAAGTGGGGGATTGGTGAATGAAAAATTTGAGAAAGAAAATATTTATTATTATTTTATTCAAAACTTGTATTTCAAGCAATGTGGAAGTGTCCTTATATACTTATAGATCTATTCATGGGTTTAGGCCTTAAGGACACTCAAGTTTTGGAAGGAGGGAGGAGATAGGCAAATATAGATATGCCCATATCTCCACGCGTGTCGCCACCGTCCGTTGGGAGGAGAAGAATAAAATAATATATATTTATATATTTTTACTAAAACTAACTTCAAATGTTTTCTTTATTATAAACCATAACTGGTGTTTTATTTTGTTCCAAAATTGAAACTAGATAAATGGCATTATCTATTTTTTTTATTTTGTCTTAATTTTATGACTGTTTGTTGCCTCCCCACTTCTATATATATGGTCTTATTCTTCACTTCAAGCAACACAAAAAATATACAACCAAAATTTCATTCTCTCCCAAAATTTCATTCTCTCCCAAAATCTCTTCCAGTATACCGAGCAATACACATGTCTTCTTGAGTGTTGTGAATTCCAATTGGTTTCGGTGCAAAACTAATTGAAGAATGAGGCTGTTTTATCCTTAGGGCGATGAGGCGATCAAACTGTTTGTACAAAGAGAGCAGAGCTGCAAAACATATTAAAGAGAGTGTGATCAACGACTTAGCTATTTTCTAACTTGTTTCTGTTTTGCAGATTGCAATTTGACTAGGCGATTTGGTTCTTGGCAATTTGACTATTTGGCATTTTTGTTCCATAAACGAGATAATCAGTAGGCGACTTGACAACGTGAGATATCGTACCTTGCGCGAGACATAAGGTGAATTGCAACAATAAATGTCGATATCGATAAAATATTAATGTTAATAGATATTATTATTTTAAAAAATTATTAAATAAAGTACAACGTTAAAATTAGTAAATAAACTTTTTATGATTTTTTTTACAAGTTGAAATAAACCCCAAAATAATGAGATTAATTAAATTACATTCTCAAACCTCCACAAAAATTGAAGAATTATTTGAGTTAAGGCTTCGATCCAAAGGCAATGAATCATTAAATTATCATTAAGGTTACAACCACACAAATGCGGAATAAAGTTTATGTGGGGAATTCAATAAAACTAAATTATATCTCAAACTCTCAACCCACTCCCACACATAAGTAATTCATAAAATTGTAAATAATAAAGAAAGGGAAAAATAAGAACGACATAAAAAATTATACTCATTCGTCCAAAACTCGAAGCTACGTTCAGTCTTTTACAATTGATTATAGGTTATACTACGATGGAGAATGAAAAGAAATCCTCGAGCTCATTCTTACAAATCTCTTTCTCCAAATAATCTAACAAAAGCCTATTTGAATAAGATGTCATAGCTAGATATGTTTGGAATATAGAATAAGAGAAATCCAAAATCCAATTTTAAAAATACAAAAAGTATTGGGGGATTTTTAAAAATAGAAGATTTGGGTAAAGTAATTACAGCCCATAGCAATATTTGAACCTAGGCCCAAATCAATTATGTGAAATACCAGAACAACCCCCTATGTGAACTTAATTATTCACAAAATAAACAACCTGATCTTTTCTTAATCGGCACTCACACGATTTTTTTCTTTCAAATTCTTACAAACCCTAACGTTCTTCTTCTTCCTCTTTTTTCTACTCCTTAAACTATACTTCCTTCTCCAACAATTGAATTTCATCAAGTTAACTCAACTTTGAAGTTGAGATCTCCGTAAATTTCGCCTCCCCTTCCCTCGCCTCCCTTGATAATATGCATTTGAATCTTGTGTGTGAAAATCACTGACTAAATACGTTGTGCTGATTCACATACCTTTTGTTGGGCTTTAGAGGTATATTTTCTACAAATGTTTCATTGGTAATTCCACAGACAACTCATGTTGTGATTAGATAAAGATACTAACGTCTTTCCAAATTTTCAATTCTTCTTCTTTTTTCTACTTGATCAGTTTCTTTTTTCTAAGGCAACTCAAGATTTAATTTTTTTCTAAGGAATGTAGAATGCTAAAGATGAAGAACCGAAGTAGAAAAAAATACTAATTAAATTTATTTTTTCAATAGATGTCAAGCACTAAAACAACAGAAACATCAAAGGGAAAAGAGGTATGAAATTTGATTTTCTTTCCATTAAATAAAATAAGTTATGCTACATTTTTTGCCTATGATTTAGCATTTGTAACATGTTTTAGATTTTACATATGGATATATGGATTGAAATATTGAAATATTGCCTAAATTATAGTCAGTGATACTGCCTAAATCAAATGGTTTATTTTTCTATTTTAAAATAACTCCAAATGAGAATCTGATAGCCTCACCAATATTATTTAAAGCCTTTTAAGGTGTGTGGATATTTGTATATGTATATCTGTGGAGCCAAGAGAAATGTTGAAGGATCCTATAAAATAAAAGATGTGGGACTTAATTTAAAGTGTTTAGGTACAACATATCCAAAAGGTGGCCTTGGCCTTTGATATATTGAAGATACAAAATGGGCAGGTACCCTTCAAGATAAAAGAGTGTAGGGTTGGAGTGTCCCGCAGTAACACATTTTTTTCTTCAAAACAGTCCCCACTCCGAATATCCATCCACCTTTATCCCCTTCTCTCTCACACACACACATACTTATGTACAATTGGCAGATCTGACTTTTAAAATTCTCTCTTCCTCCTCCATCTCTTATGCACACTTTTTTCCTCCTCTTCGTGGGCCCTTCCTACCCTTTTATCTTTTCCTTTTTCCTTTTCTTTCTCTTCCTCTACTCTCTCTTCTTTTTCAAACTAACCTCTCTTAAACATTCTATGATTTCGATAAGTTTACCATACTTTGATGTTTAAGCTAGTATATATATATAAAGAAACATAACCGACTTTCCTTTTTGGGTTGATGGAATAGGGTATTCCCCGTGATTACATGTACAATTCTGATGATATGATATTATTGTAAGAGTGGTTATTCTACAATTCTGCCTATGTTATCCTATGCTATCTATCTTTCTGCCTATAATTAGTATTTCGGCATGTTGTAGATTTTGCATGGTTATCTTTTAGATTAATATATGATAGTCTTCTATCACTGATAGTCAGTGATAGTCTTCTATCACTTTAAAAAATATATACAAGCTAACATGTTTTAATAAATCTTTTTAATAGGTAGAACACAAGTTACTACTGGTTCAACATGAAAAAAATATTATAAAGACAGTAACCACTTACATAAATCTAGAAGTTCTACAAATAATAAAAAACAAATTAAATCATCAATGTTTATCTAAAGTCATGAGGAGTCCTTTTGGACATCTTTTAAACTTAAAGATGGACAAAATTCCAACCCAATTCTTTAACTACTTGGTACAAAGACAAGTTTTGACTAGGAAGTCAAATGTATTGGCGTTCAACTTTAATGGAAAAATTGTAGAATTTGGGTTGAAAGATTTTTGCTTGATAACTGGACTAAAATTAAGGACACAACTTCAGTATGGTTGATTTAGCAGAAAGAGATAACACATCCGAACTTAAGAGAGCCTTCTTCTTGCATGATCAAAGGGTATCAAGGAGTGATTTAGAAAGAACATTCAAAATGATGCGAGAATCGGAGAGTGACATTTTGAAAATTAAACTAGTAAATCTTTACCTTTTACAAAGTATCCTCCTCCCAAGGCAAGTACATAACAAAGTTAATTGGAAACATTTATGTATTATGGACAATGAAGAAGAGTTAAATGAATATCCATGGGGAAGGTTGTTATATAATTTAACATATGAATTTTTCAAGAAAGCTACTTGTGTGGACAAAAAAGGTGCGGTCTATCTACAAGAATTCTCATTAGCCTTAGTCTATTGGGCATTTGAAATCATTCCAAAACTATCATTTTTATATTTAGTTTTGGAAGAAAAATTTCTGATAAAGGTCCAAGAATAACAAGATGGGAATGTTTGCGGCCAAATGAATGAAGGATTTTGAAGGAAAACATATTTAAATCCAATGATGTAAGTCATTCTTTATTTTTATATTTTCTAATTTTTTCATTTGAATTACTTGTTTGATAGGCAGTGATAGAACTCTGTCACTAGCTATCACTGATAGGTAGTGATAGATGTCCATTGTCACTGGCTATCATTGATAGGCAATGATAGAACTCTATCGTCTCTGGCTATCACAATGGTACTGAATAATTTTTCTAATATTTTTTCTATGTTTTTACTTGTAGTTTTCTATAATTTCACTCCAAATGACAGAGGAAGAATCTAAATCAGAGATAATGCAATATTTTATTGACATAGAAAAGAAGGAGATTGGGGGGAGAAAAAAAGAACTCAATGAATTGATTGAAGAAGGTGAAAGAAATGAAGTGATTGTGAAAAGAATTGTGCAAGACATTAAGGAGTTAAAAGAAAATCAGAAGAGAATTATTGATGGACAACAGAAAATTCAAGAGAAACAAAAAGAATTTAGAAAATGACAGAAAGAGATTATTAGTTTATTGGAAATGATTAAGAGTTTCATAAAGAATGTTTCGTTGGAAAATCTTCCTCAAGAGTCTGAAAAAGAAAAAGGACTTGAACTGATCTTGGAGAAAAACAAACCACCTTCTTGTAGTTTGGAAGTTTTGGAAGATGACAATAATATTGATAACATGATAAACTATGTGAAAAATTATTTATCTACGGTAAGTCTTTGGTATATGATATTTACTTTTTAAAATTGTTACTATTAGATTGCTAACAATAAAATTTCTTTTTCTTATAGGTTGAAATTGAAAATGAAAATCAAACTCAACAACTTGAAACATAAGAGTCATAACCTATTATTGCAACGGTTGGTTTAGGAACTACTCCTGCAACTCAAGTGCTAGGTGATGATGATATAGCAACAGAAAAAGAAAAGGTTTCATTTATTTTATTAAAATACTTGATTTTGATAACTGTGAAAATAAGTAAATAAAAATGATAACAAATTATGTTGTTGTAGGAGATTGAAGGTGAAGATTTAGAAGAAACTTTGATAACTCAAGAGTTAGAGGATGGTGATGAAGAAAAGGTTTCATTCTTTTTATTAACAAATTGTGTCTCATTTTCAGTAGAAATTAACTTCAAACTGTTTTGCACGTAGATTGAAATATGTAGTAGTTATGTTATCTTATTGATAGTCTTCTATCACTGATAGTCAGTGATAGTCTTCTAAATTTTTTTTACAGTAGCTAGTTGATAGCTAAATTTAATGAATTTTAGGATTCTGATGTGGAAGAAATGAAAGGAAGGAGAGAAAGTCGAAATTTAGAAACGACGAAAAGGTAAATGTAGTTTATGTATAGTGAATATAATCTTTATAACAAATTTAACTTTCTTTTTTACAATTATTAACTAAAGATACTTTCTTGTCGCCTATTGATGATAAGCACAACAATGAAGAAGATAATGTAGCAAATGAAAAGAAAAAGAATGCAAGAGTGAAAAAAAACTATTGCAAAAAAGGTAAATAAAAAATAGTGATTTTTCATAATGCTGCTAATATTTATATCACTGACATTGTTTCTTATTACCATTATGTTAGATATTTGAAGCTGAAATTGAAGGAAAAGGAAAACGCAAAAAGTTTAAAGCAAAGGTATTAACTGATGATGATTACCAAGTTGTGAATGAAAGGCCAAAAAGAAAAAACAAACAAACAAAAGCAATAAAGATAACCTCTCCAAAAAAGATGCAAACAAGGCAAGCCTCCAAAAAAACAACATCATCGTTGATGGACTTTGCTCCAAGCTTCATCTTAAGACTGACATCTCCATCCCAAACTGGTCCTTCACAATAAACTACATATTTTTATGGATGATGTATTTTGAAACTTGCTTTTGTACTTGTAAATTTTGTTTAAGCTACATTCGTTGTATGTAGTGGATATGGGTGTTGCTGTATAACAACAACTTTTGTAATATGCTACATATTTTTGTAAATTCTGAAGGTAATGCATATGGGTGTTGTTGTATGATGACAGTTTTGTAATATGCTACAGTTTTTGTAAATTCTGAAGGCAATTGATATCTTTCTATCAAGGAAGACAATTGATATCTTTTTATCGGGGATGAAAATTGATAACTTTATATCAGGGATGATGGAAATTGATATCTTTATATCAGTGATTCAAATTGGTATCTTTCTATAAGTGATGGAAATTGGGATCTTTCTATCAATGATGGAAATTGTTACCTATCTATCAGTGATAGAAATTGATATCTTTCTATCAATTATAGAAGAATTGATACATGAAGTTTATTTCTATTGGGATATAAATTCTTATCAATGATAGAAACTAGTATCAATAAGTATCGATTCAATTTTATAAAATTTATAAAATTAATTCAAAAAAATATACATAGAGTTTCAATGAGTTTATACACCACATATTTTAATTCAAAGATGAATACAAACAAAGACATCGACAATTTGTATTGATATAAAGAATTTGAAAAAATAACACTCATAAATTCCAATATAAATCCATTTGGTGATACAACGTAAAAATGCAACTATAATGATTACATCATTGATTAATTTGACGAAGTTTGCAAGTTCTAGAATTATGACCCTTTCCATGACAACTACTACATATTGTTGAGCTACTATTAACCTCACCGATTGATGGAATTCTTAATCTTTTAGGTCTTCTAGCTGGACGTTTAAAAATAGGAGGTGAAGTTATAATGTCGTCGTTTACAACCCTCCAATTTGAATGAACTCCAACTGATCGCACACATGCTAAATATGTTGACAACAATGTCTGTGAATGATAATAATTAGACACATAAGAATAAGTATCTAGGTTAAGCATCCGAAGAACAATAAAAGCATGAGAACAAGGAATCTCGTGAAAATCCCATACAAAATGAAAATAGAAAAAAAAATCAACATTTATAAATAAAAATTCATAGTTCTATCACTGATAGACAGTGACAGACTTTTATCACTGATAGACAGTGACAGACTTCTATCATTGTCTTTCTTTCTTCTATCAGTATAATATATCTAAATGAAAAGAATAAAAAAAATAAAAATAAAAAACTCTTACCAAGAAACTTCTTGATTCTTCATGTTACTTGCGTAATATACTTTCAGCTCAAGAGGTTAAAATTGTTTTCATTGACAAACTAGCTTCTCTTCGATCATGAAACCACTTTTGCAAGAACTCTCTAATTCCATCAAGTAAACTTGCAACAGGCAAGTTTATATCCTCTTTCAAAACTGAGTTAACATTTTCTGAAGGATTTGTTGTCATCATATCGTACCTTCTTCGTGGATATGCTCGAGACCACCTCTCAAATCCAATATTACTAAGATAACTTCGTATATCTAGATAAATAGACTCCATAGATCTCATGTTGAACTCAAAGTCACCAAAAGTATAAGATTTAGCATAACTAAAGTAAAATCGATCAATCAAAGAATCCCTAAAACACTTCTTCAAATTTTTAAAAACATGTTGCATGCAAACATAATACTCAACATCCTTAAATACACTTAAAATACCCTTTGGAATGCTCAAATGCTTATCAGACATAATGACTAAATGATCACGATCCTCGAAACAAGCATGTAAATTTTCAAAAAACCATTTCTATGATGCATCATTTTCTAAGTCAACAATAGCAAATGCAAGAGGAAAGATATTATTGTTACTATCTACTGTTGAGGTTGCTAATAAAGTACCACCAAACTTACATTTCAGAAATGTGCCATCAACTGATATGTTAGGTTTACAATACCTCCAACCCTCAATATATGAACCAATAGCCATGAAACAAAACTCGAAATTCCCATTTTCATTCATCTCAAAAGCAGTGCATGTTTTTACAAAAAAATATATGAGAACAAGTACATCATTGTTACTGATAAATTATTTATCTTGGTACATAAACAATGGTAGTTGTATATTACTTTCTATCGTTGATAGACAGTGATAGATGGCTATGTGGTAATGATAGAAAATTTATATAAAAATACTTCATTTGTAGTAATACCTGGATTCATCTCCTTCAGTTTCTCCAAGAACTTTGGTATCAAACTATAAGACTCAGTAGCATCACCATTTAATGATTTTAATATGTATTCTTTTGCTCTCCAAGCTTTTTGATAACTAATATTAACACCAAACTCAGTATGAGCCTTATAAATAATATCTCTTGGAAGAGATTGATTGGTAGACCTAAACCTAAAATCCTCTTTCAAGCAATTCCCAATTACAGATGAAGAAGCTTGCATATGAGTACTTTGCATTGAATTCATAGAACAATCATGGTCAAACATATACTTCCTAAACATCCATAAATCACTTTTCTTATATCGAGATGCACAAACATACCATTGACAACCATCTTGCAAACATTTTAACTCAAGTGAATTTGAATTTGAATGCGTAGTCCGAAATTGAAAATTTTTAGTTACTGATAGTAGATAAAAGCATTTTGACAAAATTTCTTTACTTACAAATACATCCTTTTCCTTTAAATTGTCATTAAAATCATAATCTTGTCTAATCCCATCATTTGAAGAAGAACTAGAAGAAGATAAACATAGCCAATTATCATTAGCTTCACTACTGCCACCAATGACACTGGAAGATGCTTCTATACTAGTTTGAGCAACAAGAAAATGATCACTAACATGAGCAACCAAGGGATGCGTAATACTCGAATCTTTAATCAAAGATAGAATCCAACGGACATCCTTATATTGTTTTAAATGAAACACATTTTGAATATTTGTGTGGCCAAAGTCCAATAACACCGATAAATCTATAGAAGAATCCAATTGAATTTCATTCAAAATCAAACTAACTAAACCACCCAAATTCATCATATCATCAACTAGTACTCCAGCAACACTATAATTCTCATAAGAATTGTACTGTGTCCATTGTCCATCATAAAAAACTATTATGAAAATATTAACCATGATATCAAATTACTACAAAAAATAAACAAAATAAAAAAATAAACATTATATAAGAAGCTAAAGATATCATGAATACAACTATATCGGTGATAGAAAGTGATAGAATTCTATCACTGTTCATCAGTGATACAAAGTCTGTCCATTAGTGTACACAAATTTTAAATTACTTCACCAAAAACACAAAGAAAAACAAAATCAATTAATTAAAACCTAGAAGATTTAAAAATATATATATACCAGCAAAGAAAGAAGAACGAGAAGAAAAAGAAGGAAAAGAAAAAAGGAATGTTAGAAAAAGAAATAATGTGGATATGCTGGTAATGGATGCTAATCTACAATTATTTTCAAGAGTTACAATAACAAACATTTTTCATTGAATTCTGTAAGATTTAATTTCTTGTTTTGTGGTAATTAAGTAGAGTATTCTTTTTATTTGATTTGAATTAATTAGTATTAATCTTGCAAGTAAGTATCAGATTATCGTTTTAAAGAATTCGATCTTCATGTCTTCCTATTAATTTCACATTGTGATGAAGTTTGCTTGAAGTTTAATTTTAAATGAAAATAAAATTATAATAAAAAGTGATTCAAGAATATAGAAGAATATGATGAAGGAAAGAAAAAAAAAAGAATACCAGGATAGGAAGTATTGCCAATGATGGACGTGAAAACATCGGGCGTGTGAAGCCCTGAATTTGAGGTAGATGAAGAAGAGGATGAACACGATTTGAAAAAAACAAACAAATATCCGAGTAAACACAATGGATGAATAAATTGGAGGAATATGTCGTCGATTAAAAAAGATGGAGGGCGAATATTTGAGTAAAATGCCAGGGGTAATTTTGGAATAAAAGAAAATTAATATATCTCCTTCAATTTTTTTGCCATAAGATGTAAATAATTTCAGTTTTATTCTATTTGTGTAAATTCCTCTATAAGATATTTAGTTTAGCTATTAAGTAATTGAAGAATTAATTAATAGTTTAGTTTTATTTAATTTAATTTGACTTAATTAAATCTATAAGATATTTCATTCAAATAGATTTGAATGAAATATTAATTAAATATGATTTAATTAATTATTAACTAATTGATTAATTGTTAATTAATTAGTAGATTTGATGATATAATCACATTATTCTTCTACTCCTTTCCTATGTTTGTGTTAAATAGGTAAATGAACTTTTAAAGTATCTAATAAATAAATTAACTTTCAATGATGGATATAACAAGTGTTTTTTAAAACTAATAAATCTAGTAGACAACAATGATGAATTTCACCTATTTGGCAAAAACTTATAGGACCAAAATTGGAATTTAACCCTCAAATCATTCTTTTCTTAAGATTTAGTCATTTACATAACAAGAAAACAGCGTAAGCAGCAAAATATATTTTATAGAACAAGTCCAGTCAGGTTTCTATGGTGAACCCTCATAAGAAGTTCAACCTGCACTTTTTTGAATTTTGGGTGTCAAATAAGACAATTTCTAGTATTGATGAATGAATTTCTAAACATTGAAGGTTACTTGCAATTATTTAAATGCGGTTCATCCAAATTAATTCTGAATGATTAAAAACATGTTTCATAATTATTTTTGAATGATAAAGTATTAAAATCATTCCCAAAACATAGTTGTTGTCAAAGTTCCAAACCTCTACTTGAAATTGTTGATACCCTTGGACTGATTGAGGAGATATCATTTTGACAACTACTTCATCGTTCCCTATTTTTCGGCAGTAAACTCTTCCAAAGCCACCTTCTCCAAGCATACGCTCAAATTTTGTTGTCATTCTTAGGACATCCGAGTATGAATAATATCTCTTGGCCGCATCCCAATTTTGAGATACATCAACAGTTTGTTTCACCTCTCCCAGTTCAACTCCTAAAGTGATAGCACAATCGCTTAAATATTTGTGAAATGAAAATGGCAAGAAAATCAATTTAAGGCCATAAATTCATTGATTTTATTTACTTTATTTCCTTCGGTTTTTAATCGTTCTCAATGTTTAATTAATAAACAAACAAATAAACTGTTGCGCAGATAATCCACAACAGGTTCTAGATATACGATGTACCTATTGTATCTGCACCAGTTCAAAGAAGACGTGCTTGAATGCAAGAAATGCCTCCTGTGACACAAACACATAGCGAGATTAGTTACGTTAGTCCAATAATGATGATGTCAACATTTGGAATGAGATATTATAGTTCAAGAGTCAATCAATTGAATTTTGGAAACAGGATATTACAATTCAGAGGCAAGTCCATCATCATAAAATTTTGGACAAGGATACTATGATTTAAGAACCGATCCATCATCTTCATACATGCATGGATATAGGTGCGGTTGTGGAGAATATAATGAATATTTGTACTACAAAATATCTGCGGCGGTGTCCAAAGCAATTAGTTTATTAATCTATTTAGTTCATACGATATTAAAAGTTCCCCCATCATTATATTCAACGAGTCACCAAACTTGTGCTGTTTTTACTTTATTAAAATTGCAGCTATCATTGTTCTTAGAAAACAAAATTGCAATACCATTTTTTATTAAGCAATCTCATTAATTAAAACCAACTTCAATTTTTTTTAAAAGAATAATATAATGTGATAAATTATTATTATTGAGACTACCATAACCTAAAACAAAGCATACCTAATTATTTTTGTTAAAGTTAGGTCAAGAGTTCAAGTTGTTGGGGAGGTTTGACCAATTAGTCCTATAAAATTCACACACACATATAAATAAAGTATAAATGATTATGTATATAAATTTAACGGACCATTCTTTTTAAAATATCATTTCATCTTTTCTAAAAATATATGATTTCATTTTAGTTTTGGTTTGACTTCGAGCTTAGGTTGAAGGTCTAATTGTCAACCCGTAGTTGTTGTAAATTTTTTTAATAAAATTTAATCTAAATTAATATTTGTATAGTAAAGTACAAGGGCTACATTTAGAAAGTTAAAAGTTGTCTTTTATGTCTCTAGATATGTGTTTGGTAATATATTAAGAAATTTGATTTAATTTAAATTATTATCTTAAATGTGTTATATTGATATGTACTTTTGAATCTTATATATGGTTGACATACATGTGAATCATGTTTAAAAAAATATATATAATGGGTCATAGTATATGATAGGGGTGGGTGCTTTATACCGGTGTCAATATAACCATGACCCACTTTGTAATTGTTACGAACAATATGATCCAAATCATTAATGTGAAGATATTAAAGTGAGGGAATTCTATATAAGGATTATGTCGCAAATGTTTAACTTGTTTATAACGATTATATTTATGAACACAACTTGTACGTCTACGGTGCATAAGACCCCAACTTTAGGTCAATAGTGGAGTAACTATTAGAATTCATATCTTAAAACTTGTAGTTTGTAATTTAAAATTATATTTTATTTAATAAAATGATTATTGAGGACTTATTAATGAAAATGAATACTATAATCTTGAATCCAATAAATTAAAGTCTCGAGGCTATCTTATGTAGACTTGAGTTTTATGTAGATGTTGGAATTTATGTCCTAAAACTCGAAGTTTGTAATTTAAAATTATATTCTATTCAATAAAGTGGTTATTGAGGACTTATTAGGTGAAAATTGAATACTATAATTTTGAATATAATAAACTAAAGTCTCAAGGCTATCCAGTGTATACTTAACTTTATGTAGAGACATAAATGTGGATCAAGTTTAAGTATATAGCCCAAACGTGAATATAGTGGAATGACCCATTAATTAGTTAACGAAAATATTGATTACCTTGGTCTAAAAATGTTCAGTCAATTAAGTTGAGATAGTTAGAGCTCATGATCTATAGGTCATTAGGTTCTCCTGCTAGCTCATATGGAATAAACTTAGAACACTATGTTGGATTAGTTTGAATAGTTTGAATTAGGTAAAGAGAAAGAAATCGACAAGTATATGTGATATAGCGGTTGGTTATCAGATAAAACTTTTATATCTAAATATGATTTAAATATGAAACAATATGAATTTAGATTTATATTCAGAAGCTCAGAATTGATAGAAATAGTCAAAGTTGTAGAAAGTAAAAAATGTTGACTTTTAACTTAGAAAAGCCAAACTTTGACTGTCTTAATATTCAAATGTGATTTGAATTTCATAAAAATGAATATAGATTCATACTCGGAAGGTTAGAATTGGTCAAGTCAAACAAATGGTAAAACGTCAAAATGCTGACTTTTGACTTGAAAAAGTTAAAGTTTGACTTTGACTTGAATGGTCAAATGACCATTTTGCCTTTTGACTAAAATTAGTGAAAAAATCTAATATTTTGTTAGATTAATTAGTGAGTGGTTACATGATGTAAACACCTCATCCACCAAAGCTCACTAATGATTAGTGGAATGTGAGGTGTTCGGTTTTGGTGAACTTCATACATATTTTTGCATGTAATTTGTTTTATAAATAGAGTGCTTTTCAAACGTTGAAAAACTTTTTGACTTTTTTTTTGTTAGGTTTACTTTCTAAAAATAATTTCACCAAATAAATTTCTCTCACAACTCTCAACCTTAACTCCAACCTCCAATTTTCATCTCTCTCTCACAAATCCTTCTCTCATTAGGTACCACAACCTGATTCTAAGTTTGGAGAATAGTGGGTCAACATTAGTAGTGATTCAAGTTTGAGATTGTGACAAAATTATGAGCAATCAAGAGCTTCAAAGGTATGACCACTATAAATTATAGTTTTTTTATTAAATTAGGAAAAGACATGTTAGTTTTTATTTAGATTAGATGCAATTACAGTAATATAATCTTTGATCCATTTTTCACTACGCATGTCTAAAATTTCATCAATAACTTATATTTAATGAATGAAAAATTTATTAATTGAGAAGTTTAAAATTTCATCAATAACTTATATTTAATGAATGAAAAATTTATTAGTTGAGAAGTTTAATTAATCAATTAATTTTGCATCACTAGAGCTTATAATTTGTAAGTTCATAAGACGATCATCTTGATAACTCATACGAACAAAATCAATTGCATTAAGAGAAGATTTAAAGTGTTTGGATTAATATTTAATAGATTAATTAAATGAGAAAAAATATTTATTGTAATTGATACATTAATAAAAAAAATGTTTTAAATGCCAAAACTTTTAAAATTATTTACAAATATAACAAAATATCACAATTTATTTATGATAGACCAAACATAGATAATAGTCTATCTTGGTCTATCATATATATATATAAACCAAGATATTTTACTATATTTTGGTTAATTTTTGCGATATTTGAAAATAGTCCTATATTAAATATCAAATAAAACTACTAAAGTATTAAAACACATAAAGTAATATATATATGTGTATATAATTTGGATGAGATTCAAACAAGTGGTAATAGTAGTGGTGGGGTGAAGAAAGTATTTGGTAGAGAATTTGAAACTAGAATACTTTGTGATCATATTGCTAGTCAATCAGATTCTAAAGTAACATTTGATCTTACAATTATATTTCAAAATAATATTTGATCCTACACTTGTATCCTTGCTTTCCAAGAGAAGTAAAACTTGGTATGTATGAGTTAGAAGACAAAAAGTATGAGACCTAGACAAAATCAATAGAAATATATGAAGGAAAAAAAAGCATTTGAAGCATATTTAGTCTATAGATGAAAACGGGAGAAAGACAAAAAATGTAAGTTTGAAAAGCTATGAAGTTAATAAAAGAGTTTGTTTCTAACAAGTGAACTTCAACCAAGTTTGTTTAGCTTTTCTTTTGAATTTTCTTAGGATATTAAAGTGACTTTGAAGCAAAATTCAAAGGACAGATATCCTTTTCAAAATAAACGGAACTCAAAATAGTGTCAACCTTTAATATCTAATGACTACAAGGTTGCATTATAAGTAAAGAGAGATCATCCCTGAAAAGTGTTAGGAAATTGACATCATGCCTTTTTTCTTATGACTTCAAAACTACTTTATAAGGTTTTAATTTGAATTTGAGGTGAATTATTTCAAAAGAAAGAAATGACGATATTAACCATATATACATCAAATTATAAAGTAAATTTTATTTAATAATTTTAATGTAATTTTATTTCTTTTCTTCCAATTTTTATCCATTTTATGACATTTAAGTGGAATATTTTTATTTTCTTACCATGGTGCATTGGGGATTTGCAATTCATATTTAATTTGATAAGAATATTCAACTGTTATCGATCATTCTATCTTGTAGAGTGTTCAAACTATGAGACAAGAAACTTTTTTCTCTCAAGATGAAATAATTTGTGAAAGTAATTTTTAGAGTTGAAATTGAATCAATTTGAAAGTTTAAGTGAGTTTTAGGATTAGGTAATCATTTCGTTTAGTGTTTTCTATTTTTGAAAAGAATTGTTTTTCAAACCTAATTTCATAGTATGATTTGCATTTTCTAAACTACAACTATACGCATATATAAAAGTATATAGAAAAGCAAGAAGGTAGAAAACGAATGTTTTATTGGATTAGTTTTTTTATTATTTTATTTTAGCTGCGAAAAAATGAGAGAGAGAATTCCATGAGAGAAACAGAAAAGAAAAAAGGCATCAGATGCTCATGAAATGAGGAATGAGGAAATGAAATGATAAAGCAAGCGCACTCATCGATTCAAATCCCCAACGAAATCCAATTCATCGGATTCAGAACCATTACCAAACATACATACTCTTCCTCCATCCTTCATTCCTCCTCCGCCTTACAAATCAGACCGCTGGGGAATCTCACTTCCACACGTTCCCGGAGCCATCATCGCCGGCCTCCCATGGCCGCCGCCGCTAACCCATCATCCACCTCTTCATCCTCCTCCAACCCTTTTATTTTCTCCCCCGATTCTGCCCCTACACTTGCTCTCACACCCCATCAGATTAAGCTTTGTTCCCAAGCTCTTGAGGCCTTCACGGACAGGCTCCAGAAGCCTGATGTCATTAACCAGGAGTTCGCTCGATTGCAGGTTCGGCTTTTCTTTTTTATACTGTATTTGTTTCTCTTCTCCCTAAAACTTGACAAATACAGGGAGATTGATCTGGATTTTGCTTATTTCTCTTTGCTCTAGTTTATCTTTGTAAGAAGTTGGACAATGATGGATGTTTGTATTCAGGTTTAGATAATGGTATTCCTGAGTTTCTCTATTCATCCTACTTTCTTGCTAATTGAATTTTTAAGCTTTGCTCGGGACGTTTCTAAATGAGGTTATAGTTTTGTGGAATAGAATAAATATATTTTATGGATTGATCAATTTTGTGTATCAATGTC
>JBBPDI010000002.1:1503109-1516305 GCA_037974545.1 Cucumis variabilis
GCGGGTCTGGTCAAAGCCCCGAAAAGCTCACCCAGCCTCCATTGCTTACTAATTCCAAAAAATTAAAGAAAAAAAAATCGTTACTTTCTCTCTTTCTTCTTTAAAACTCTTCAATCCGTCATTTTGGTGGACTTCTCTCGCTTATTCCATCAAACAGTAACCATCCTCCCCTATGGCGCGTGTTCTACACGTGGCCTTCCCATCTTCCCACCTACTTTTTTTCAAAAAAAAATCTCAATCTAAGTTTTGTTTCGTACATACTACCTTCAAATGGAGGTCTAAATGAAATTCGAATAAGTAATGATTTTATAATGACAATAGTTGCCTACAAATTTATTAAAATAATCTCATATGCAATCGAGACTAGTCTGCTTCGATTATTTTCTCATTTTTCGTTCTTGTCTTTCGCTACCGTTCTCGTTCAAGTCAATTTTATGCATTTGAGAAGTTTGAGTTAAAACAAATGAGTTGGTCATTTCTCTCTCGTTACATTTCATTCGCATACATACTTCTCTCTCATTCGTTCCTCATGAACTACCTACGATCCATTCCTCTCATTCTCTCTCGTTTAAATATTCACATTATTCAAGTGCCTGTTGTTCGTCTTCTAAGCATCCCTTCAAGCTTTCAATGAAAGTAACTTGGTTTTTATTTTATATTTCTAATTTTCTGTGCATGTATATATATTATTTAGGTTGTAGCATTAGGGTTTGCATGTGACGTTATACAAGCTTCACAAATTTTAACTCACTAGAACACAACATAGAACGAAAAAGAAATTGAAGTACCCACTATCACACCCCCTCCCTGATCCTCTAATCTATCCCAAGAGAAAGTGTGAAGCTAGCTAGTATTGTCCTACTCTCACAACACTTAGTGACACCTTACTAATTTACTAACTCAGTCTCACAACACTTAGTGACACCTTACTAATTTACTAACTCAGTTTGGGAGAAGGAAAGGAATAAGGGAAAAAAGGAATAAGAAAAAGGGAAATTAAGTGGAGGCAAGGATTATTATAATCCTTGTTTGAGGAAAGATTATGAAATGAGAGGAATATGAGGATTATTTATAATTCTTGTTTGGGGAAAGGATTATAGCCAAAAAATTGTATTTTTTTTTTCATTTGTGTAAAAAAATTTATTTTGTACATTAACTTCAATATAAGGAAAAAAAATTAGTGGAATGAAATTCTTGCTTTTTTCCATGAAGGCAATACAAAAGGAAAAATGTGTTAATATTTTTTGCATTTGTGTAAACTTCTGTCTATTGTTCATTCCGTAAAGTTTCTACAACCAAAATTTTTATTCAAACTCATTTTTTTAATTAAGTTGTATCGTAACCCAAGTACACCCAAAAATTGTATTTTTTTTTGTTGATTTTGTATAAATATATTTTTTTACTTGTAACGTACACCCAATACACTTTCAAAAGTGAAGTTTTTTTTCATTTGTATGGTAGGTTTGGTTTTGTTTTGTTTTGTTTTACATTAAATCCAATATACAAAACAGATTTTTCTTTTTTTGCTTTGTGTAAAATATGTTTTTGAAATTTGTACTATAAATTCAATTCAAAAATAAATTGTATTGTTTATTTTTTCATTTGTCTTCAATTTGTAACGTAAATCCAATACATTAAAAAATATGCTCTTTTCAAAAAAAAAAGTGCCAAATATTTGTTTTTTCTATGGTAACCCCAATATGAGAAAAAAAAATTGAATTACATCTTTTTTTCATGGGTACGAAATGCTTATTTTTGTTTACCATAAACCAAATACAAAATAAATTTTGTATTATTATTTTTTTTTGCGTTTGTCTAAACTTATTTATTTTGTTCGTATTGTAAACCAATACAACGAAAAATTGTATTAAAATAATATTTATATTTCATTTCTACTGTAACTCCAACACACAACAAATATGTATTAATTTTTAAGTTGATTTTGTATATAAAAAGAAAAAAAATTGGACTGTACACGCAATACACAATACTAATAAACTGTATGTTTTTTTCATTTGTGTAAAATATGTTTCTTCAAGTTGTACCGTAAATAGAATACAAAAAAAATTGTATTTTAAGTTTGTATCGTCAATCCTACACAATAAAAAATTGGATTCCATTGTTTTAATTTTTTTTTCATTTTCAAGATTTAAGAAATCGGTATAGATGAAAATATATATCGTGAAGAAGATAATGTTGAACGGTAGAGAAAAAACAAGTCAGTGTCGAAGAGGGTAAAAAAACTATCAGATGTGGGAAAATAGGTTGAGAGAGAAATAGATTTTGGGGACATGGATTTTGGAAAAATAGATTTGTGCAAAATGGTGAGAGAAAAAGTGTGAAGAAGAATAGAGAACCACTGGTCGGTCAGACGAAGCGAATGCACAGAGAATGAAGAAGACAAGATAAGGATTAAATTCGTTTGACTATGGGAAGAAGAAAGAGAAAAAAAGAGAAGAAAAAGAAGGATTGTCTTGGAAAATGAAAGGATTAAGTGGGGAAAGAGGGGAAACAAGGGGGGATTGTTTGTATTCCCCCCCCCCCCCCCACACACACACACACACACACTCCAATCCGTAGGCCAAACAAGGAAATGATACTAAGGAACTATATAAAAACATGCATCATACCATATATATATATACACTCAAAACTGTATGCTAGCCTCCTAAGTCATGTCGCACACCTTTATCAACTTGCATGCCTCTTGTCACACCTTACTGACCTTGTTGCATACCACTCAGCTTGTCTTATGTCATGGTCAGTACTTTTTAATTTTGCAGCACCGTAAAATTACATTCAATCATGGTTAGCCTTAAAGAAAACTCTAGTTCCGATCTACTTTTTTTTTTTTTTTACCTTTTGAAGCTTTGTCAGACTTCATGCGAGGTTCCTTCATTATAAACCATCATGACTAACCCATGGGCAACTTTCCACTCTCAAGACTCCTAGACATCCATTCATCTGAGCATATCGAGGTATAAACCTTGTTGAGTTTATACTGAAGCAAAGGGGCATATCGACTGTGAAGGGATTAAATGCCTTATGCGACGGAAGATTTTACAGAACTTTATACTCAATTTAATTAATTAAAAAATTAGAAATACCAATACATTAGAAGTTATTGAGAAATACACATACTATAAAAAATGGTTGAACATGCTTTTGAACTAAAAAAATAGAAATTACAGAGAAGAAATCTTACTCTTGTTGTTGATACTGATTTCTACCAAACGTCAATTGGAAAGTCACCATCACTTGGAACATCTCGTATCTTTGAGTGATTGAGATTTTTGGCTTATAAGAACAAAAAGATGGAAAAATAGAGAGAAATTTTCTTTCTTTCTTTCTTTTCTGGGAAGATAGTATTCTATGATTTTCTTTTAGAGAAGAATTATGATTTGATGACCTATTCTACTTTTCATGTGGTTAAATGCATGAAAGGGAGAAGAATATGGAGTTCATTTTTTTTAAAAGGTAATGTAATACAATCCAGGAGAGAGTAGATTTGAACTTGAGACCTCTTGTCCTTGAGTACATACAAGTACCACTTGAGTTGAGCTCAAGTTAGTCGTGAAATTCATTTTTAATAAAATAATAATTATTATTTTATTTTAATTAAGAATTAATTAGATAAATAATCAATTAGATCAAATTTAATTAACATTTCATTTAAATCATATTTAAATAAACATCTCCCACATAACATTTTGTTTTAATTCAACTAATTTAATTAAATCAAGTTTAATTAAGGAAAATTGTCAAAAATAGAACATTTGACAAAATATTTACACTTCATAGAAAAATCAAGTTTAATTAGTTGTCTTTTAGTGATTTTATTTTATGAAGTGTAAATTGTCAAATTTTTCTATTTTTGAAAAAAAAATCCTATAATTAAATTAATTAATTAATTAATTAATTTAGCAAGTTAAACATCACATATTTAACTTAATTTACAATTTGAATCATATTTACTTGTATCTATAACCTATAGTTTTAATTTGAAGCATATTCAATTGGAACAATTTGAATCATAACCTATAGTTTTAATGTGTATTATATACGCATTAAACCTAAACCTGTAATTTTAATATGAATCTAATTCACATTAAATTAATATTTGAACTCATTCAAATATTTGATTCTGTCATAAATTAATCTTAATTTTGAATCATATCCAAAATTAAATTTATATAATAAAATTTAATTAAAATATAAACTTTATATTATAATTATAATGTATCACCATACATTATATTAATTTATATTGTTGTGAAAGAGGTGATGGCCTCTAAGGCTCAAGTAGAAGAACTTAGCGAAGAGACAAAATAAAAGAGTTATTCCACTTACTACATAGTTAACGTGTTATCTCACAAGAGGTATGCGTTGAATGTCTAGACAGTACGCCCTCCATTTGGTCATAAAAAGTGACATTTGGGACGGGACGTGACACTTTGGTGAATGACAGTTTTATTAAACATGTTTTTCTAAATAGTTATGCATAAATCTTTGGCTTTTAGAAACATTCAAGCAATTAAACATCATTTCATAAACAAGTATCTTGAAACTTACAAACGTTTGAAATACATATCATAAACTTTACTTGTTTGTTAATCTATAACATAAAACATGGGTATCAGTACATCTTACCGTCAATGACATACTTTTCTTAACATAGGCACAATTCTAATTGTAACCTTCTCCACATAGGCACAATAAATTGCACCTTCACTAATAAACAAGTAACATAGGCTCGTTAGCCTTCAAATCAGTAATAGAAAACCACCATGTGCACATAAACTGATCGTAGAGAGTAACATAAAATATACGTGTATAAATTCATGAAAACATACTTGAAATTTTAGCTTTGAACACATGCTTGCGTTAAATCTCTTTCAAATCTCATATTCATCGGTCATATTTGGAAATAGTTCATAAATCATGCTTGCATAAACTCATGTTTTTTAAACATACACTTTTGAAACTTATACTTAAACTCATGCTTTGCAAATCATTTAATTTCTAAATCAGTAAAGAGATATCATTTAGAATTCTCAAACATGCTTAAAAACATTTAGCTTTGGACTCATGTTTATAAATAAACATTGAAAATCATTTTATCGCTCACAAACTAGTAGCTCAACTCCTTAGTTTAGAAATTCATATCTTTCCTTTTCTTGGTCTGAAATAAAGGAATTAATATTCCATATTATCTTCCTCATACTTGAAAGATATCAAGAAATCAACCAAAATCTTAAAAACTTCAGAAAACTAATTTTAAACTCAAGGCCACTGCACATGCCATGACATTATCATGGGCATGTACGCGCGCACACAGGCAGGCCATGGCATGGCTCTAGGTAGCGCCCAGGTTAACCTCACAGCCACGTGCCCAGGCACTTGTCTTATGCCTAACTCCTACCCTATCTTACTGCAATGCTAGCACACTCAATGCTCAAATGCATGTATACTAACCTCTCAGATAATTGTGTGTAAGCTCAACTCACCTAGCCTTGTCGCCCAATCTCAACACCTAACCTTGATAGACTTGGCTAAAGCATCTAATTCACCTTCGAAAGTCCAAACTTTACTTTGGAAAATCATAACTAAAAATCCAAAACTCCAATAAAGAAATTTCCTTCTACAAACTTATTTCTCATCTTCTTAACCATATTACCTTAAAGTTCTAGCTCCTAATTCAAAGAAATAAGCTCTATAACCTATGAAAAATCAACACTGCTCAACTTCACTCAAGAAATAACCTTCTAGGCTTTTCTTCAATGGTTGAAGGATCCTCCTTGCATCCTCTTTGTTCGGCATCTTAACCCCTAAAACTAGACTCATATTAAAAGCATTTGTAATTGGAATTATTCAGGCACGAGTGAATTAAGAGAACTTTCTTCTTCAAAGTTTTCCTAAATACTATCTCTTGCATGGCAGTCTGAAGGCACATTCTACTTGCCATGTTTTAGACTCTTACATGCCTAGATACTTGGATTCCACCTCAAAGAGTACTACCAAAATGCCTGCATCACTTGGTCGCATGACATCCAAACTCACTTCGCAAAGCCCTAAACCTAAACCATGTCTCCTAAACCTTGACACACTTACCTTACCACATTGCCATAGGTGCATGTCATGCCTTGCTGCTTACGTCCACGCACCTCGGTGGCCCTTGCCCACATGCCTTAACTTGCCTAAGTGGTGCAGCTTGCCTAGCACACTTTTCTTACCTAGCCAAGCTTGCCAACCTAAACTCCTAGCATGGCTCTCCTTGCCTACAATACTTTGCTTAGCCACATGCCCTTGTTCTTAAAGGTTCTTTTGGCCCATTTTGGCTGCATCTTATAAAACTCTTGGCCATGTAGCATACTTTTCTTGCCTAAGGTGTGTTTTGCCCCTACAACCATGGTCAACACCTAGTAACATGTCTAAAATGTCTAACACTAATACTTAGTCAAAATTTCTTCCTTTAAGGCCACTTTGGCTACGATGACACTTAAACCATGACACTTGGGTAACAACCAACCTTTACTAAAATTTTCTTCCATCGTTTCTACTAATTCAACATAACTTCAAGTTCTCCACAAAGCTATTGAAAGATTTAGGGGTTCTTAGGTTTAGGGTTTACAATACCCTACTCGCATGTCACCTACACGAACATATTGAATCATTGCATTTGTATTAAATACAAAGTGGGTTGTATTCATAGTGTTACCAGGATAAGGTACCCCAACCTTATCCCTATACTATAGACTCTTTAAGTTATATCTCAAATATTGATCATTGTATGTTTTTACATACAGTTTAAGAATAATAAAGCAGTTTATGATGTTAGTTTATTGGATTTAAGTTATTAAGAAAAAACTATTAAAATAATCTTACACTTGATAGAACTTAAAATAACAACATTTTATTAATAACAACCAATGGATTACATTTACTATTTACGAGTTTTATAACATAAAACTCAATAGGGTGCTATAACAAAACCTTCGACTCATGCCATTCCACATTATTCACAAAATTCCATTCTTGTAAGACACTCGTCTCAGAATGCTTGCCCACACCATGACAGATTCATGTGCCATGGGGAAGCCCACTTAGGCCACATGGCTTAGGGGTGGTAAAGAGCTGATACCATATCTCCTCCTATAGTACATTTTAAATAATATCATTTATTATACCCTTGCACTTTAAATGTGGCGAACAAACATCCACCAATGCAAAGCGCCCTTCTAAATTTCAATTAACATAAAAATTCGACGTGCTTGCACAATGTCACTCATCAAAACTTGCAACAGAACCCCAAGTTTTGAGGTCACGTCCTAAGGCCCCATCTAGCCTCCATTGATCTTGTCACTAACACCACCGATGACACTAATGCATGCCTTTTTTCTTACTGTTCAACTTAGCATGCTTACTCACTTATCTTGGTGTGTTGGATTATGTATCGTCCTCCTTGATCGCATCATGGCACTTCACTTCCCAACCCTCTCTTTTAGCCTAACGGAGAACACCCTTTTTGTGTGCCATTGTACTTACTTACCATGTTGATGTGTTTGTTGATCGCATGTCTACATACTTGGTGCTTGTCTTTCCTTAATGGGGTCATAATCTACATTAGGGTGACAATCTACATCTTTCAGGTATGATTATGACATTCCTTTACACAAAAATTGTCATTGTCCTTGATGACATACTCAGGGGTGCAATCTCTTTTCATTCTTTTAAGATTGCAACCCCTAACATACTCAGGTCCCTTATCAACACAAAACTTATCTTGTAACGTCTTACCACCCTTTCCTACACACGCACATCTTGGTTACATCTCACAAAACGAGTGATTCCCCTTATTGCCTACCAAGACATGCTAACCTCACAACACCTAACACCAAAAGATACCACTCCATGCCCAGTGTCACAATTCTAGTCCAAAGCACTAGCTTGTTTGTTCTTGGCTAGAAGCTGCCTACTTATTGAAAAAAATCCCAAATCTGACTTTTAATTTAAATAACATAAAATCATTTCATCAAATAGAACATCTTCCTTCTAAAAAGTTGTTTCTTATCCTCTTAACTTGTTTACATAAAAAATCTAACTCAAAAGTCCTTCTGAAGCTCTGGTTATGCTCAAATCTTTAAATATTGTATGAATTCTTTCAAAATCTGGACAACATGGAATTTCTTTAAGTTTCAGCATCCTCCTTAGCTCGCCTCTTCACGACGACCACACTTATAACATACACTCAAATAGCTTTCTGTAAACACTAAAATTAGTAAATTCGCACAAGAGAAATGCAAGTTTCTCTGACCCTTAAATAAAATTCTCTACATAGTTTCCTACAACCACCTCCTACTTCATTAATGTTGATGCTTAACCTTAATTAGGCACATGTCTTCCACCTAACCGACTAATCTTCTACCTAACTAGTTTACCAATTACTTAAGTCACATAGCTTAACTCCTCAAGGTTGCATATCTTATCTATATGCCGCATAACTTAACTCCTTCAGACCACCTAACACAACCACACTTAACTTGCCACCAAGTGACAACTTTGGGTGTCCGATCATACTGCATACCAAGCATCACACAAACTTCCTCACTACTCCTAACACTCACCATCCTAAGTTTGGCCTCCTAGCTTTCATGGATCTTAATGCTTAGAGAACAATGACGTCTAAGCTTTGGTTGCCTACAATTTAACCATTAGCCATATAGAAACACCTTAATTCTTGTCTTGGCCACATAGAAACTTGTGGCCGCCTAGTATATCAATGCTTAGCATTCACTTAAAGCACACCTCGTCAACAATGCATAAATCGCCTAAATGACACTTATCTCCAAATTAGCCTTTAAGTTAAGTCACATGGCACACCAATGCCTTCCTCTTACTTGGTCACCTAATCTTTGTGATCTTAGTCTTACTTTTGGCTGCCTACTACTAAATATTTTCCCTTAGGCCATCACTTGTCAACAACACATTTAACTACAAGTTAAACCTTGGCTACCCTACACTTAATCACCTTCACTTCTAGCTTACTTACAACTACAAAATCAACAAAACAATATAAACAAAACATTCAAAAAGACATCTATTACTTGAAGGAAATTCAAAGTTGAGGGTTCACACCCACTACTTCACAAACAAGACATAGAATTAAAAATGAGAAATAGAAAGCTAGAACAAGAAACATTTTAACGAAACCCACTAGAATAAGGACAAAAAAGTGAAACAAAAAGTAGGATTTAGACACAAAAACGATAAATGAAAATTAAAAAGTAGGAACGAGAAAACACATTACGAGCAAGAAAAAGATATAATTAAATATTTAAGTGTGATCTCTATTTTCTTATATACTAACTTTTTTGTGTTCTTTTAGTAATAAATCCATTAATTCAAAATTTTTTAGAAGGATCATTTTCCCAATCAAGCTACTTGCCTAGTATCTCATATTGAGATTACAAGTCGGATTGTACGAGAGAAATTGACGAAACGACAACTTGACATGTTTAAGAGAACATTGTTTGGTCGGTTCGTGGATATTATGTTGTCTTCAACAACCCTTTTGTACACCACCTTTTATTTAGGGAGGTCAAAGGTGGTGTAAATGACTTGATGAGATTCAACATCAATGGATATGAATGGAGTGATTGTCAAATTTTCAAAGGAGGAGTTTTATTTTATGATGATTAGATTATGTCGATCTTCGACGAAACTAGTGCACACACTCAAGTTATGGAATCACTATGCAACAAATAATCCCATCAGTTAATGCCACAAAAAAATTCACTTAACGAAGTTTGAAAAGTAAAATAAGGAGAGTTAGAATTTGAGAATGACTTAGACGTTGTTAAGGTAAGTCTTATGTACTTCACATAATTAGACATGATGGAGAAAGACATAAGAGTAAAGGGATGATTGATAAGTCATTATTTGTTGACGCTGAAGACTTAGAATATTATAACAATAAGGATTAGGGAATATTTTTGTGAGATGAAACTTTTGTTGGCCTTCAAAAAGAGTTGAAAGAGAAGGTGAGGGCATACAAGTAGTACTAAGATTCGACACATGAGGAATCTTTTTTTAATGCGAGTACTAGGATGTAGGATTGGGTGAGGTATATTTGTACCGATGGGTCAGTCGCCACTGGAGGTGTCCTTCCCTCACGGTGTCCCACAAGTTATATTTACAACATTTTCATTAAACTCTCTTCCATTAAACAGATCACCAATATTGTCATCTTCGTCAATGGGTTCACAACCCTTCTTTAAGGTAGAATAATGTTGGGACCTTTCAAATCGTAAGGGTTCATGGAATCACTAGCCATAGAACACAGTCGATGGGAAAAAATATTAGGCTCATCGTTGATAAGAATTTTAGGCATGCTCATCAGAAATTGATCGAATTTTACCCTTACTGTCTAAAAATTAACACTAAATCCTAAACACATAAATTAGGGTATTGATTTCTTGAAATTCTTCACATGAACTGAATCAGACCACCACTAAAGTTTACTTGTTAATTCTTTGGATTTAGAACTAAGTTGTGAGACCCGATCAATTGAAGGAAAATAAAAGAAAGAGAAAAGGGAATTTAAAGAGTAAATAGGGTTGAAAGATGAATTTTCTTTGGTGAGAAAATGGTTACAAAAAAAGTCAACAAAAGTTAGTCGGCAACAGTCATAAAAAAAATGATCGACAACAGGTGACCAACAACAGTCATTTAAAAACAATTGACAAAAATTGGTTGGTCACAGTTTGTGAAAAGCAGTTCACATGGATTGTCTAGTGGCAATGTCTAAAAACCATGATTTAAGCTTAACGATAGCAGTTGTCAAAGGTTGCTTGACAACGATCACTGAGAAACAGTTGTTGAAAGTTGGTCGACGAGGATTATTGAAAAAAGGTAGTTGAAAGTTGGTCGATGGCGGTCACTGAAATTTAGTTGTTGGAGGTTGGCCAACAATAGTTGAGAGAAAAACAATACACAAAAGTTGATTGTCAACGGTCGACAAAAAAATAGATGCTAGAAAAATGTTTAAAAAAATTGGCCGATGATGATTGTAAAGAAGAAATTGTAGGAGGTTTACCAACAACAGTTGTTAGAAAAATAGTAGAGGAAAGTTGATCTTCAGTAGTCGACAAAAAATAGTAGCTAGAAAATGATGATAGTATATTTGTTGGCGACAATTAATGATGATTGATAGTTGTCTTGTGATAGTCTCCAAAAAATTGTTATTAAAAATTGGTCGGCGACGATTGTAAAAAAATGATTGTAGAAGGTTGGCTATTAGCGATTTTGGGGAAAACGGCAAATGAAAATTAGTTGTCGAAGATTATATGAAAAATAGTTATAACAGATTCACCTTCGACGATCGTTGGAGACGATGGTCGGATGTTGACCGATAACAGTGATGAAGATGGTTGTTGGAGGTTGGCTAGTGAGGATAGTTGAGGTTGTGGTTGGAGCCTTTCTTACAAATTACGAGGATTAACCATTAAACACTCAAATTTTATTTTCTACAAGTTGGTTTTAAGTGTTTATCCTAAACCACATTATTTTAGAAACTCAATTGTTCAAAATCCATTTTAGTTGGTTGCCAAACACATGAATTTTTTCAAAACAATTTTTTTTTTAATTTAGTCACTTGAAATTGCAATTTAAACACACCCTTAAGGAAATTAGTCAATTTTACCCGAGTCAACAAATGCTTTAATGTTTTAGGGTTTTTAAAAAATACAACAAATTGGTGAAATATTTACACTATATAGAACAATTTTGAAAAAGTAAAAAGCCTGCAATGTGAAATACAAAAACTACCTTGGTCTGCATGCAATTGATTAGTCACATGTGCACGAGTAATCTTCTTCTAAACGATCGTGTACTACAGTCTAAACAATGGTTTAGATCATGATACACAATCGTGTAGTTCATTTTGAACGATGGGAAAAAAGGTTTCAAATTTTAATGATTGGATAATAAACTCTAAATGATGACGAGAAAGCTTCAGACATAAACGATCATATAATATAATCTAATCATAATGCAAGGATGAACGATCATGCAATTAAATAATATACTTTAAAAGATCATGGTAAATGATCATATTGATTATGGTAAGCAATCGTGTCGGTTATGGTAAGTGATCATGTTGTTCAATGTAAATGATCGTGAAAAACTTCAAATCTAACAATCGTTTAGATTTTGGTACACAATCATTTAGAAATGCAACGGTACATAGTACTTTGTTTACTAATCTTCTAAACAATTTAGAATTCTTACCGAAGATGATGAAGATGAAATAGGAGCTTTAAATGATCGGATCTTATAATCTAAACGTCGAATAAAGAAAATTTGAAAGAGGAGATGAATAAATTGCAAAAAAGAAGAAGGGAAGAAATACATAACTCATCCCACAATATTCAAAACCAACATGGGCATATATGGAATTTATGAAAAAATAATCTGGTCTTATGGACTTTTCTTATTTTGTTATACGGGCCGTAAATATTTAGAGATTTTGTTAAATATATGTAAATTAACCTTTATTTTTTAGGTGTAGTGAATTTGAAATTACACGTTTTCTAAAATTAAAATAAAAAATGAATATCATTTTTATTATAGATATTAGTAAAATAGATGCCCTATTATACTTATTGTTCATTGTCAAAATGTCACTTCTTTCACGTTCCGCTAAATTGTTATGTATCATTTTTCTTCACATCCAATACCTTTACCATGTGCCTTGAAGATATCAACCCTCATGAATGACCATGTAATCCATCTCCTACTTGGCCAATTGCCTATAAATAGTGACATTTAGTGGGTTTTGTTAGAGACATATTGGTCGAACTTTCCAAATAAATTGAAAAGTGGAACTTTTTGAGATTTTCTATTTTCTTAATTTATTGTTTATTTTATTATTTTAATATTATATTTTTTCGATTCTTGTGTTTTCGTTGTCTCATTTTTACAATATGTTTTTTAATTATTGTTATTTTTAATATAATACTTTTAAAATATTAATTTAGAAACATCTTTTAAGAAAATATTAATGTGGAAACTTAAAATAAAATATTATTTAAAAAATATTAATATTAAAATAGAAAATTGTAGGGAAATTGCCAAAAATAGTCTAAAAATGGGATAGAAAATGAAAAATAGGATTGATTTTGAAAAAGTTGAGATTT
>JBBPDI010000002.1:1516405-1548900 GCA_037974545.1 Cucumis variabilis
ATATTGCCAAAGAAGTCCATCCTTAAAAATAAAATCCATATCTTACTCATAATTTTCCAGATTCACAGTACTCAATTTAAATGGTCATAACTCTTTCAGTACTTAACCAAATTTAGATTTCTTTATACCAAAATCTTCATTTTGAGATCCTATAACATTTACCTTAAGACATCTAATTCTGATTCCTTGTGAATAATCTCAGATTGCCCTCGAAACAGAACCATTCCAGAATCGCATAAACAACAATCCCTTTAACTTGACCTTGCAATTTAACTTATTTTTAGTCGTTTTTGGTTCACAGTTTCTTCATAAAAGTTGTAGTAAATTGAATAATATTTCCAACCATACCAAATAGAGATCCTAACTCCAATGGTAAACCCTGAAACACAGAAAACACCAGAGGTCTCCTGAATTCGAGAGAAAAACCACTGTCCTGTGTTCTTTGTCAAAAATCACCCAAAAAACATCAGAATTTACTCAAGCTTCCTTCATAAAGTTTGTTTGAAAATGAAATAGATTTCAATAAAAGTAAACCTCACCACTTAATTCCATTTGTGCAGCTCGAAATCTAAAATAAACCAGAGGTGTGCTTAATGAACTGTAGAGAAATAAACCTTGCAAACTTTTGTGTTCTTCAACCAAAATTTCTTCAACTTCTTTTTCTTCCTCTCTTAACCTTCTTCCCTTGAAATCTCTCTGGAGTTTTATGGCAGAAAAGGTAAAGAAAATGATGAAGTGAATGTTGAAAAAAGAAAGAAATAAAATTGGAGGTGGGTGGTATAAAAAAAAAAAAAAAACTCCACCGTATGCAAATTTCTCCTTTTCTTTTTTCCTTTTGTCTTTACTTTACTTCCTTTCTTTTATTTTGTCTTTACTTAATAATTACCAATACTATATTATATATTTACATATACATATATGCTTAATTTTCCTTTTCCTTTTATTCCTTTCACATAAAAGAATAAATTAAAATAGAATAGGCTAATAAAATATCGGGTTTACAAGGCCTATCCACCTTTTCACAGGGATATTTCCCAAATATATTTTCTTCAAGAAGGTCGTCTGAAGGTCATTCTTTTATTTATAAGGGTTAATATGCATTTTAAGTTAGTTGTCACTTTTCATGCATGGTATAATTATTTCGTTTTTACACAACCAAGTCCAGTTCATGCATAGATAATGCCTTTTGGGATTTGAAAACATGAGGGATAAAACAGATAATCCAAATCTCTTAAAGAAGCATATTTACATATTCATTCAAATAAAAAATAGATAACCACTCAGAATCACAATTAATAGCTAGCTTTTACGTCTGGCCTTCCATTTAAATTCCCCTTTTGCACTCACTTGCAAGCCCTTGTCAAACTTCGATTGATTTTCCTTCTCTAAGGCTTTAGGATTATTCAAATCTCTTCCTATGGAAACTTATGGCTAGAAGAACAACCACAAAATGACTGAAATTCCACTATAGCCTTTTTCAAGTGGAGTTTGCCCATGCCGAAATGATT
Source organism: Cucumis variabilis (assembly GCA_037974545.1). NCBI lineage: Eukaryota > Viridiplantae > Streptophyta > Magnoliopsida > Cucurbitales > Cucurbitaceae > Cucumis > Cucumis variabilis. The sequence continues at coordinate 1,517,914 of JBBPDI010000002.1, forward strand.
ACTACTGTTGGTGGCGGAAAGAGGTTTAATATTAAAACACTATGTGTCTCTGCCATATCTTTATCTATGATTTGGATTGGGTGATAAGGTCAAATTGTTCACCGACTTTTTTACATGGACAATGATGTCATTACTTTCTGGAAAGGGGTCTTTGCTTAGCCTTTAACTTTTGTGCCTAGTGACTCTTCTTGCTTGGACCACCTTCGTTGCATGTAGTCTTTTTGTGTAAGGTAGCCCGCGATTTGGGCCTCACACAGATCCTCCAATCGTCAGACAAGAAGAGAAAGGAGAAGTCAAGGCTAAGTATTTTGTGTGAGTGGCAAAATAATTTACATGCTTGTTATGTATACTACACTGTTTGTTTTACAAGCTCCGTTTCAATGTAAGAATGTAATTTTATTACCTTTCTTTGGATGATCAAGTATGATTTATGTATCCTACTTCCGTGACTGTTAACATCCAGTTTTTGAACGTTTTCTAAAAGTAAAGTGAAAGGAGTAAATGTTTCCATGAATCGAGTATTCTTTGAAAGATGAAAAAACATGTTTTATAAGTGGTGGTGAATGATTTCTCATATGATTTATAACCCATTAGTTGATCCTTGTTCTAAAAAGTGATGCTTATACACGATGCCTGTTGAGTGTTCTTTTCTCTGTGTTGATGATTACAAAATGCCTGATTAATTATGTTGATTTTTTCTATGAGTAAGCAGTGATACTGTGTTGTATGGTTGTGGCTTGATCTATTACACGATGTTGGATGGAATCCTAGGTAACTCGTGTGATACTTTGAGAGCGAATCACAGGTCAGCAAAGGAGATTTCCAAGTCTCAAAATGAGCTTGAGATTGTGATTGTTATATAAATTGGTAACTCGTTGTGTGGTTGTTGATTTGCGATGGTTATGCGATGTGTATTAATGATAACTTATAGAAATACAAGTTATTTGACCTTTTAGGTAGAATAATGCAGTCAAAATGCGTATAATATGTTGAAAATCCACAAATATTTGAAAAAGAAGAAGTGTCAAAATGCCTTCATGTCTGCTTTAACACAGGCTAAAGAACAAAAAGAAGAAGTTGACAAATAGCAAGAAAACTTGTGAAAAGACTAGGCGAAAAGACCAGATGAAATCACGCGAGAAGAGATTCACTAGAAGATAAAAGTGGTAGTTGGAGTGATGTGATCTGTTTAAAAAGGCTGCTTTCGATGCTAACATAACCAAAAGAATAATTTTCTACCCAAATGTTGTCTATAAAAATCCTCATTCTACACCATTTAGAAAGACGACCTGAATGGGCCAAAGCCATATAGAGAGGTGAAAAGGAATATCTTTTCCACCACCTGTAAAGAGCTCTTCTTCTTCTTCTTCGGTCAGATTGTAAAGTGAAAGCTTGTAGTCTAGGTAGAGAAGAATTCATCTTCCACTTCTCCCTAACTTGTAATCTTTTCCATTCTCTTTTCTTTTTATTATTGTATTTCTTTGTAATATATGTTGTTCATATTGTACAATGGTCGAAGGCCTACATTCTTTAATATATATTACATGTTTATACCTTTTCAATCCATCATATCCTTACTTTCAATCTATTAATGTGTTATTCATAGTTTAGGTTTGTGACAAGTTCTTGATATGAAGTTTAACATATATACCATGCTTATCGCGTTAGCTGATATATTTTCATCACTTGGCCAATGCATATCGCTAACTATCGAAGAAGGCAGGTAGCAAGGAAAAGGCAAACGCGTGCAAGGAAGAATTTTAAGAAAAACTCCACCTTGGCGAGACAACTTCCAGCATTTGTATCTCGACAAGTGAATAAGTGTGAGCATTAGGTGCCGAGAGGTTGCTGCCTTTAAACTCGAAGCTCTATAAGCTTTATAAGTGAACACTTCTACATCTATCTCATTTAACTAGGCTAAGTCACTTGGATCCCGAAAGGTGACCATGTGTGGTGTTTAAAGACTCCGAGAGGAGCTTGCTTGAATCATAAACTAGTTAAGAAAGCTATATCCCATCAAGACTTTCATGGCTTAATCGCTTAGAAATACTTAGACTTTTCTTCACTCTTTCTCTTATGCAAATTAGTTCGCATTTTCATCTCGCAATCCCTCGTTACAAGACTCTCTAGGCATATATAAGTATATTTAGTTTAAGTTAACATTTTTGCATACTATATAAGATTCTTTTATACCGCTCGATTGATAAGTAGACTCTAGAACTAAGCTTTGATATCAATTCCCTATGTTCGATCCTGATTCATACAAAAAAACCTATTGTTTTGCTTATACTTGTGTAAGCAGTAGGAAACTTGTACTCAACGAGGACTTAGCTATTACACGATGAAGAGGTACATAGTTAGTATTTTGCATATAATGACCATGACCATTGACTTATTGCATAGAATTAATCATACACATATACAATCCTAAGTCCAAAATTCTTCCACTAGTTAACTGTTTGTCGGGATGGACCTTATGTGTTATGGCTTGCTATTTATTAATCTGTGGATTCCTTGTGTTTCCAAAAGGTTTTCTTAAAACCTTTCGCTCACTAAGTCCGTTTGACTTACGTTTTAAGTGTTTCTCATCTCTAGATTGTCAAGAGTTTAGGCCACGTGAAAGTTGGTTCTAAGGCTGTGTAACCAAGTTAAAGAGTTCTATACTCTTACGTGGTGCGTTAGCCATGGAAGTTTTTGTTACGCTTAAGGATCCAGTTGGAAAAAGGGCTAAGATCGGAGTTATACTGCATAACACCTTGGCGCAAGGAGAGACAATATGGTAGAAAGAAAAAGGACGTGAGAAGACCAGAGATGGTTTATTTTATGCAAAGCAAAGTGTAATTTTAACTTTTACTTCTGTAAACATTAAGTTAATAAAGGAAATAATTTATATATTTTGCTGTGTTAATTTCTTAAGTTGTTTCTGCTGTAAAAGAGGTGATGGCCTCTAAGGCTCAAGTAGAAGAGCTTAGCGAAGAGACAAAATAAAAGAGTTATTCCACTTGCTACACAGTTAACGTGTTATCTCATAAGAGGTATACATTGAATGTCTAGACAATACGCCCTCCATTTGGTCATAAGAAGTGGCATTTGGGGCGGGGCATGACACTTTGGTGAATGACAATTTTATTAAACATGCTTTTCTAAATAGTTATGCATAAATCTTTGGCTTTTAGAAACATTCAAGCAATTAAACATCATTTCATAAACAAGTATCTTGAAACTTACAAATGTTTGAAATACATATCATAAACTTTACTTGTTTGTTAATCTATAACATAAAACATGGGTATTGGTACACCTTACCGCCAATGACGTACTTCTCTTAACATAGGTACAATTCTAATTGTAACCTTCTCCACATAAGCACAATAAATTGCACCTTCACTAATAAACAAGTAACATAGGCTCGTCAGCCTTCACATCAGTAATAGAAAACCACTATGTGCACATAAACTGATCATAGAGAGTAACATAAAATATACGTGAATAAATTAATGAAAACATACTTGAAATCTTAGCTTTGAACACATGCTTGCGTTAAATCTCTTTCAGATCTTATATTCATCGGTCATATTTGGAAATAGTTCATAAATCACGCTTACATAAACTCATGTTTTTTAAACATACACTTTTGAAACTTATACTTAAACTCATGCTTTGCAAATCATTTAATTTCTAAAGCAGTAAAGAGATATCATTTAGAATTCTCAAACATGCTTAAAAATATTTAGCTTTGGACTCATGTTTATAAATAAACATTGAAAATCATTTTGTCGCTCACAAACTAGTAGCTCAACTCCTTAGTTTAGAAATTCATATCTTCCCTTTTCTTGGTCTGAAACAAAGGAATTAATATTCCATATTATCTTCCTCATACTTGAAAAATATCAAGAAATCAATCAAAAATCTTAAAAACTTCAGAAAACCACTTTTAACTCAAGGCCACTGCACATGCAATGACATTATCATAGGCATATGTACAGACACACAGGCAGGCCATGGCATGGCTTTGGGTAGCGCCCAGGCTAACCTCACAGCCGCGTGCCCAAGCGCTTGTCTTATGCCTAACTCCTACCCTATCTTGTTGTAATACTAGCACACTTAATGCTCAAATGCATGTATACTAACCTCTCAGATAACTGTGTGCAAGCTCAGCTCACCTAGCCTTGTTGCCCAATCTCAACGCCTAACCTTGATAGACTTGGCTAAAGCTTCTAATTCACCTTCGAAAGTCCAAACTTTACTTAGGAAAATCATAACTAAAAATCCAAAACTCCAATAAAGAAATTTCCTTCTACAAACTTATTTTTCATCTTCTTAACTACATTACCTCAAAGTTCTAGCTCCTAATTCAAAGAAATAAGCTCTATAGCCTATTCAACACTGCTCAACTTCACTCAAGAAATGACCTTCTAGGATTTTCTTCAATGGTTGAAGGATCCTCCTTGCATCCTCTTTGTTCAGCATCCTAACCCAAAATTAGACTCATATTGGAAGCATTTGTAATTGGAATTATTCAGGCACGAGTGAACTGAGAGAACTTCCTTCTTCAAAATTTTCCTAAAAACTAGCTCTTGCATGGCAGTCTGAAGGCACCTCGTACTTGCCATGTTTTAGACTCTTACATGCCTAGATACTTGGATTCCACCTCAAAGAGCACTACCAAAATGCCTACATCACTTGGTCACATGAATCCAAACTCACTTTGCAAAGCCCTCAACCTAAACCATGTTGCCTAACCCTTGACACACTTACCTTACCACATTGCCATAGGTGCATGTCATGCCTTGCTGCTTACCTCCACGCGCCTCAATGGCCCTTGCCCACATGCCTTACCTTGCCTAAGTGGTGCAGCTTGCCTAGCACACTTTTCTTGCCTAGCCAAGCTTGCCAACCTAAACCCTAGCATGACTCACCTTGCCTATAATACTTTGCTTAGCCATATGCCCTTGTCCTTAGAGGTTCTTTTGGCCCATCTTGGCTATATCTTATAAAACTCTTGGCCATGTAGCATACTTTTCTTGCCTAGGGTGTGTTTTTTCCCCCTACCATGTTCAACACCTAGTAACATGTCTAAAATGTCTAACACTAATACTTAGTCAAAGTTTCTTCCTTTAAGGCCACTTTGGCTACGATGACACTTAAACCATGACACTTGGGTAACAACCAACCTTTACTAAAATTTTCTTCCATCTTTTCTACTAATTCAACACAACTTCAAGTTCTCCATAAAAGCTATTGAAAGATTTAGGGGTTCTTAGGGGTTTACAATACCCCACTCGCATGTCACCTACACGAACATATTGAATCATTGCATTTGTATTAAATACAAAGTGGGTTGTATCCATAGTGTTATCCATAGGTACCCCAACCTTATCCCTATATTATAGATTTTTTAAGTTATATCTCAAATATTGATCACGGTATGTTTTTACATACAATTCAAGAATCATAAAGCAGTTTATGATATTAGCTTATTAGATTTAAGTTATTAAGGCAAAACTATTAAAATAATCTTACACTTGATAGAACTTAAAATAATAACATTTTATTAATAATGGTTAATGGATCACATTTACTATTTACGAGTTTTATGACATAAAACTCAATAGGGTGCTACAACAAAACCTTCGACTCATGTCATTCCACATTGTTCACAAAATTCCATTCTTGTAAGACACTCGTCTCAGAATGCTCGCCCACACCATGACACACTCATGTGCCATGGGGTAGCTTACTCGAGCCACATGGCTTAAGGGTGGTAAAGAGCTGATACCATGTCTCCTCCTATAGTACATTTTAAATAATATCATTTCTTATACCCTTACACTTTAAATGTGGTAAACAAACATCCCCCAATGCAAAGCGCCCTTCTAAACTTCAATTGACATAAAAATTTGACGTGCTTGCATATTTTATCAATATGCATCTAACGACAATGTCGCTCATCAAAACTTGCAACAGAACCCCAACCTTCGAGGTCACGTCCTAAGGCCCCATCTAGCCTCCATTGATCTTGTCACTAACACCACCGATGACACTAATGCATGCTTTTTTGCTTACTGTTCAACTTGGCATGCTTGCTCACTTATCTTAATGTGTTGGATGATGTATCATCCTCCTCGATCGCATCATGGCACTTCACTTCCCAATCCTCTTTTTTGGCCTAACGGAGAACACCCTTTTTGTGTGCCATTGTGCTTACTTACCATGTTGACGTGTTTGTTGGTCCAATGTCTACATACTTGGTGTTTGTCTTCCCTTAGTGGGGTCATAATCTACATTAGGGTTACAATCTACATCTTTCAGGTATGATTATGACATTCCCTTACACAAAAATTGTCATTGTCCTTGATGACATAATCAGGGGTGCAATCTCTTTTCATTCTTTTAAGATTGCAACACCTAACATACTCAGGTCCCCTATCAACACAAAACTTACCTTGTAATGTCTTGCCACACACCCTTTCCTACACACGCACATCTTGGTTACATCTCACAAAACAAGTGATTCCTCTTGTCGCCTACCAAGATATGCTAACCTCACAACACCTAACACCAAAAGATAGCACTCCATGCCCAGTGTCACAATTCCAGTCCAAAGCACTAGCTTGTTAGTTCTTGGCTTGAAGCTGCCTACTTATTGAAAAAAAATCCCAAATCTGACTTTCAATTTAAATAACATAAAATCATTTCATCAAATAGAACTTCTTTCTTCTAAAAAGTTGTTTCTTATCCTCTTAACTAGTTTACTTAAAAAATCTAACTCAAAAGTCCATCTATAGCTCTAGTTATGCTCAAATCTTCAAATATTGTATGAATTCTTTCAAAATCTGGAAAACATGAAATTTCTTTAAGTTTCAGCAATCCTCCTTAGCTCGCCTCTTCACAACGACCACACTTATAACATACACTCAAATAGTTTTCTCTAAACACTAAAATTAGTAAATTCGCACAAGAGAAATGCAAGTTTCTCGGACCCTTAAATAAACTTCTCTACATAGTTTCCTACAACCACCAACCTACATGGTTAATGTTAATGCTTAACCTCAATTAGCCACATGTCTTCCACCTAATCGACTAATCTTCTGCCTAACTAGTCTACCTATTTACTTAGGTCACATAGCTTAACTCCTCAAGGTTGCATATCTTATTTCTATATGCCGCATAACTTAACTCCTTCTGACCGCCTAACACAACCACACTTAACTTGCCACCAAGTGACAACTTTGGGTGCCTGATCATACCGCATACCAAGCATCACACAAACTCCCTCACTACTCCTAACACCTTGTCTCACCATCCTAAGTTTGGTCTCCTAGCTTTGATGGATCTTGATGCTTAGAGAACAATACTTTGCCTCCACATGACGTCTAAGCTTTGGCTGCCTACAATTTAACCATTAGCCATATAGCAACACCTTAATTCTTGTCTTAGCCACATAGTTACTTGTGGCTGCCTAATATATCAATGCCTAGCATTCACTTAAAGCACACCTTGTCTACAATGCATAGACTGCCTAAATGACACTTATCTCCAAATTAGCCTTTAAGTTAAGTCACCTGGCACACCAATGCCTTCCTCTTACTTGGTCACCTAATCTTTGTGATCTTAGTCTTACTTTTGGCTGCCTACTACTAAACATTTTCCCTTTAGCCATCACTTGTCAACAACACATTTAACTACAAGTTAAACCTTGGCTACCCTACACTTAACCTCCTTCACTTTTAGCTTACTTACAACTACAAAATCAACAAAACAATATAAGCAAAACATTCAACAAGACATCTAGTACTTAAAGGAAATTCAAAGTTGAGGGTTCACACCCACTACTTTATAAACAAGACATAGAATTAAAAATGAGAAATAGAAAGCTAGAACAAGAAACATTTTAACGAAACCTACTAGAATAAGGACAAAAAAGTGAAACGAGAAGTAGGATTTAGACACAAGAAAGATAAATGAGAATTAAGAAGTAGGAACGAGAAAACACATTACGAGTAAGAAAAAGATATGATTAAATATTTAAGTGTGATCTCTATTTTCTTATATACTAACTTTTTTGTGTTCTTTTAGTAATAAATCCATTAATTCAAATTTTTTTAGAAGGATCATTTTCCCAATCAAGTTACTCGCCTAGTATCTCATATTGAGATTACAAGTCGGATTGTGCAAGAGAAATTGATGAAACGACAACTTGACATGTTCAAGAGATCATTGTTTGGTCGGTTCATGGATATTATGTTGTCTTCAACAACCCTTTTGTACATCACCTTTTATTTAGGGAGGTCGAAGGTGGTGTAAATGACTTGATGAGATTCGACATCAATGGATATGAATGGAGTGATTGTCAAATTCTCAAAGGAGGAGTTTTATTTTATTATGATTAGATGATGTCGATCTTCGACGAAACTAGTGCACACACTCAAGTTATGGAATCACTATGCAACAAATAATTCCATCAGTTAACGTCACAAAAAAAATTACTTAACGAAGTTTAAAAAGTAAAATAAGGAGAGTTAGAATTTGAGAATGACTTAGACGCTGTTAAGGTAAGTCTTATGTACTTCACATAATTAGGCATGATGGAGAAAGACATAAGAGTAAAGGGATGATTGATAAGCCATTATTTTTTTACGTTGAAGACTTAGAATATTATAACAACAAAGATTGGGGAATATTTTTGTGAGATGAAACTTTTGTTGGCCTTCAAAAGGAGTTGAAAGACAAGGTGAGGGCATACAAGTAGTACTAAGATATCGACACTTGAGGAATCTTTATTTTAATGCAAGTACTAGGATGTGGGATTGGGTGAGGTATATTTATACCAATGAATCAGTCGCAACTGGAGGTGTCCTTACCTCACTGTGTCCCACAAGTTATATTTACAACATTTTCATTAAACTTTCTTCCATTAAACAGATCACCAATATTGTCATCTTCATCAATGGGTTTACAACCCTTCTTTAAGGTAGAATAATGTTGGGACCTTTCAAATCGTAAAGGTTCATGGAATCACTAGCCATAGAACACAGTCGATGGGAAAAAAAATATCAGGCTCATCGTTGATAAGAATATTAGGCATGCGCATCAAAATTTGATCGAATTTTACCCTTATTGCTAAAAATTAACACTAAATCCTAAACACATAAATTAGAGTTGAAGTGCAACCTTTACCTTCGTAGTATTGATTTCTTGAAATTCTTCACATGAATTGAATCAAACCACCACTAAAGTTTACCTGGTATTCTTTGGATTTAAAACCAAGTTGTGAGACCCGATCAATTGAAGGAGAATAAAAGAAAGAGAAAAGGGAATTTGAAGAGTAAATAGGGTTGAGAGATGAGTTTTCTTGGGTGAGAAAATGGTTACCAAAACAAGTCAACAAAAGTTGGTCGACAATAGTCATAAAAAAATGATCGACAACAGTTACTTAAAAAAATTGACAAAAGTTGGTTGGTCACAATTTCTGAAAAAGCAGTTGACATGGGTTGTCTAGTGGCAATGTCGAAAAACCATGATTTACGTTTAACAATAGCAGTTGTCGAAGGTTGCTTGACAACGATCACTGAGAAACAGTTGTTGAAAGTTGGTCTACGAGGATCATTGAAAAAAGGTAGTTGAAAGTTGGTCGATGGCGGTCATTGAAATTTAGTTGTTGGAGGTTGGCCAACGATAGTTGAGAGAAAAACAATACACAAAAAGTTGATTGTCAACGGTCAATAAAAAAATAGATGCTAGAAAAATGTTAAAAAAAGTTGGTCGATGATGATTGTAAAGCAGAAATTGTAGGAGGTTTGCCAACAACAGTTGTTAGAAAAATAGTAGAAGAAAGTTGATCTTCAGTAGTCGACAAAAAATTGTAGCTAAAAAATGATGATAGTATATTTGTTGGCGACAATTAATGATGGTTGATAGTTTTCTTGTGATGGTCTCTAAAAAATTGTTACTAAAAAATTGACCGACGATGATTGTAAAAAAACGATTGTTGAAGGTTGGCTATTATTTTGAGAAAAACGGTAGATGAAAATTAGTTGTCGAAGATTGCATGAAAAATAGTGTTCAGAGATTCATCTTCGATGATTGTTGGAGACGATGGTCGAATGTTGACCAATAACAGTGACGAAGATGGTTGTTGGAGGTTGGCTAGTGAGGATAGTTGAGGTGGTGGTTGGAGTCTTTCATACAGATTACGGGGATTAACCATTAAACACTCAAATTTTATTTTCTAAAAGTTGGTTGTAAGTGTATCCTAAACCACATTATTTTATAAACTCAATTGTTCAAAATCCATTTTAGTTAGTTGCCAAACACATGAATTTTTTCAAAACAACTTTTTTTTTTAATTTAGTCACTTGAAATTGCAATTTAAACACACCCTTTTAGAAAATTAGTCAATTTTAACCGAGTCAACAAATGCTTTAATGTTTTATGGGTTGTTAAAAAATATAACAAACTAGTAAAATATTTACACTATATAAAACAATTTTGAAAAAGAAAAAATTCCGTAATGTCAAATACAAAAACTACCTCATTCAGCATGCAATTGATTAGTCACATGTGCACGAGTAATCTTCTTCTAAACGATCGTGTACTACAGTCTAAACAATGGTTTAGATCATGATACACAATCGTGTAGTTCATTTTAAACGATGAGAAAAAAAGCTTCAAATTTTAACGATTGGATAATAAACTCTAAACGATGACGAGAAAGCTTCAGACATAAACGATCATGTAATATAATCTAATCATAATGCAAGGATGAACGATCATGTAATTAAATAATATACTTTAAATGATCATGTTGACCATGGTAAAAGATCTTGTTGACCTTGATAAACGATTATGTTGATCATGGTAAATGATCATGTTGATTATGGTAAGCAATTGTATCGGTTATGGTAAGTGATCATGTAGTTCAATGTAAATGATCGTGAAAAACTTCAAATCTAACTATCGTATAATACAATATACACAATCGTTTAAATTTTGGTACACAATCATTTAGAAATGCAACGGTACATAGTACTTTGTTTACCAATCTTCTAAACAATTTAGAATTCTTACCGAAAGATGATGAAGATGAAATAGGAGCTTTAAATGATCAGATCTTATAATCTAAACGTCGAAGAAAAAAAATTTGAAAGAGGAGATGAATAAATTACAAAAAAGAAGAAGGGAAGAAGTACATAACTCATCCCACAATATTCAGAACCAACATGGGCATATATGGAATTTATGAAAAAATAATTTGGTCTCATGGACTTTTTTTATTTTGTTATACGGGTCGTAAATATTTAGAGATTTTGTTAAATTTATGTAAATTAACCTTAATTTTTTTAGGTGTAGTTAATTTGAAATTAGACGTTTTCTAAAATTAAAATAAAAAATGAATATCATTTTTATTATAGATATTAGTAAAATAAATGTCCTATTATACTTATTGTTCGTTGTCAAATGTCACTTCTTCCACGTTAAGCTAAATTGCCATGTGTCATTTTTCTTGACATCCAATACCTTTGCCATGTGCCTTGAAGATATTAACCCTCATGAATGACCATGTAATCCATCTGATACTTGGCCAATTGCCTATAAATAGTGACATTTAGTGGGTTTTGTTAGACACATATTGGTCGAACTTTCCAAATAAATTGAAGAGTGGAACTTTTTGAGATAATCTATTTTCTTAATTTATTATATTTATTTTAATATTATATTTTTTCGATTCTTGTGTTTTTGTTGTCTCATTTTTACAACAGTTTTTTTAATTATTGTTTATTTTAATATAATACTTTTAAAATATTAATTTAGAAACATCTTTTTAAGAAAATATTAATGTGGAAAATTAAAATAAAATATTATTTAAAAATATTAATATTAAAATGAAAAATTGTATTGGGTGACAAATTAGTTTAGGTATTTTACAAAAATGTCTTTAAGGTTTGTGATTTTACAAATATAGCAAAAAATAATCAAATCCAAGTCTTTATATGTGAAGGTTGGGCTTTGTTTTTGCTTTTTTTCGCAAATAATAAAGTTTGCGTGCTATAGACTTAATTGTTATAATTTATTTTGCCATGTTTGCAAGTGTCCCTATTAAAATATACTTTTTACCATATAATTAAAAAAACATATATTTTAAAGCTATTTTTTTAAAAAAAATATAACAAACCAACAAAATATTTACATTGTATAAAATAATTTTGAAAACGAAAAAAGCCCACAAGTCCACAATAGAAAATACAAAAAATTCTCCAGTCAACATGCGATTAATCAGCCACATGTGTGCGTGTAATTCTTCTTCTAAATGATTTTGATACGCAATCATGTAGGAAATGATACACAATCGTGTAGGTAGTATCAACATCAGCCACACGTGGGCATGTAATTCTTTTTCTAAACGATCATGATACTTGATTTGTGTAGGAAATGATGCACGATTGTCTAATTTTTTTAACGACAGAAAAAATGCTTAAAATCTAAACAATCGTGTTGACCATGCTCAACAATCGTGCTGACTAGTTAAGCGATCGTTTAGATCACACATGTACGATCGTGTAGTTCTTTTTAAAAGATGGAAAAAGAGTTTCAAATCCAAACGATTATGTGTTGACCATGCTAGTCGATCATGTTAAATAGGTAAATGATCGTTTAGATTATATCAAAGTGATATTTAAACGATCTTGATATTTTGAAAGAGAAGCTATAAGAAAGAAAGAGAATATGAAGAAAGAAAGAAAGAAAGAAAGAAAAAGAAGATGAATAAAAATAGAAGAAAGAAAATCTGGAAGAGCAGCTAAAGAAGTCTTGAAGAGAAGATGAATAAATCGTAAAGAAGAAGAAGAAAGAGAAGTGATGAATCATCCTCAATATCAAAAGAAAATATGAAGTTTATGAAAAAAATTACCGGCTTCATGGGATTTTTTATTTTGTTTCACGGGCCGTAAATATTTTGATGTTTTGTTATATTTATGAAATATAACCTAATTTAAAGGGTTCTTTAAAAATAATAATAAAAAAATGAAATATTTACCATTCATGACAAAAAAAAAATCATAAAAGACAAAATTTTGCTACACTTAATTTTGTCACAAAATGTAAATATTTTGCCCATTTTATCATTTTTGACAATCCTCCTTTATTTTTAAACTATTATTAATTAAATAAAGATTGAAGGAAAATGAGCAATTTTTTTAAGAGAAAAAGGAGTAGTTTCTTAAAATAAAAATGATATAAAACTGCTTTTTCTTGCCAGAAAAAATTCCTATATATAGCAAAAAATAAAAAATTGAAACTATTTACCAAGTATAGTAACAAAATATAAATACACGAATTAGAACCTATAGCAAAAATAACATATTTTACAAAATATTTACAATTTATAGCAAATTATATCACTGAAAGTCATTGATATGCTATAGTAATAGAAGACTATCATTGATAGAATCCAAAATTTTGCTATAACTTATAAATATTTTAATTTTTTTTTGCTATTTTTAAAAATGCCTCTAAATTTTATTATATTTTATAAATAGTTGAAATTATTATTGTTATTTTTATGGAAAAAAGCAATGTAATTGGTAAAAAATTAAAAAATTAATAATAATAATAATAAATAAAAAGAGAAATGGTGGACTCGCCTCAATTAAGAATAAAAAGAGAGTGCAAAATGACGAGCTACACCGATGTGTACGGAAAGTGTAGCTCGTGGGTTCGAGGAGGCCGCCCATGGCTACTAAGTCTTTGCCCTAAAAGTGAATTATACTCCCAAAATCAAACCTACTCGATTTAGGATATTCCTATCCTTATAATTTGTTCATATTAATAAATATTACTAAACTTCAGAATGTGTTTCTATTTTTATTTGATCAAAGTTATAAATGTTTATAATTAAAAGATCCTTGGAGTTGACCAACAGAAATGATTATTTGACAATTAATTTATTGACTTTGTTTTTTCTTGATGGGTTGAGTTTTTGCACATATGCCATTTATCTCACATACTTCTTTTCTCTATTGGTTTCTAGACACCTCCAAAATCAATTTGTTGACTAGTATTTGTTGAAACAACCATGAAGATTGAACTATGGTATAATTATCATTTCTTTTTTTTTGTAAAATTCTTTTGAAAGGAACATGTATGTTTGTGTTTTATGTCTTTTACTTTACATTCATATATTATTAAATGCTTATAAATTACTGTTTCCTAATTAATTTTAAATTAACCTAAATAGTTTATAATATATTAGTAGAATTAAAGATCATATCTTTCTTGCTACTTAAATTATTTAAACGATTGAAAAGATAAACTATTTAGACAAATTAATCATATATGTTATGTTAGAGCAGATGTTGAAAAGAGTCGTTGTGCCTTGGCTGAACCACTATTCTAAATATAATTACGGCATGACCGTGGTACTAATAGCGACATTGATTGCTTCTCAAGATTAACAAAGCCTCCAAATTCACTCGTCAAAAATTGTTCAAAATAGATTGGAAGAAAATAAAAAATCGGTAGTTTCACATTTGTGCATACTAAAATCTACTCTAACTCTAATGAAGGAGTTGGAGCTAAGAAAGAGAAGAAAAAACGAAATGACAAGGATTGAGTTAAAAACTTAAACTAATAAGTAAAATTTTTTTAGTTTTTTTTCCTACAAAAGCATTTAGTTGAATCATTTGCCCAATGGAATGATGACATCACATGCCTTAACATGATTATGCTATAACCACCAACACAGTTTAGATTCATATATAGCATGTGTTGGTATTTATACCCTTTAGGCATTTTTAGATTTTTTAATGTGGGACAAAAGTTCTCTCTTTTTCTTAACCTTTGCAATGGACCTAAGTCCAAAAGCCATTTCCTAACAAATTTTCACTAATGACTACAAGTAAAAAAAAAAGTTAGAAGAAATTTTTATGAGCAAAGAAAAACGATCAAACTTAAAAATCAGTAACTAACAATTTGGATTGATGCATATATAGTAGGGTAACAACCTTGTCAGAGAAAGCAAGTTACCTCTTGAACTTTCAATAATACCACGACTTTTAGACCACAACACACTTTAATCCTTGTCATTTTCTAGATTCTACGATATATGGTGTGTTTATTTTGTTTATGAACATAAACCTCGGGTCACTGTGAAATATTTAGAAATGGACCTAATTTAAACATTTCATAGAAGGTGTAACAACACCTTCATTATCACATTAACATTAGATACTTCGTCAAGTTTTGTTAAAACAAACCACTCGAACCTGAATTATTAGTAAGCTTCTAAACCATTCAACCTCTTGTTCTGCTAATTCTAAACCAATGAAATTAAAAACTGAGATTAGGGGCTAATTTGAGGTTAGAAATTCATGATTAAAAATGTATTCCTCATCCTACATGAATTTAGGAGTGGATATAGATATTTGGTTGGAAGATTAGTTTATTTATTTAATTTTTTAACCAAATTTGTTAAAATGTGTGTATGATAGTAAGAAAAAGTTTGAGATGTTGAGTTAGTTATAACAATTGATGTGCTATTATAGTCAATGAGTTGTAACAGTCGGTAGATTATAATAGTTTGTAGTTGAAGTGTAAATTTTTATAGTTTGAGTTATAATAGTTTGGTTTGAAATGTAAATTATTATTGTTGAAGCAGAAAAATAATAAACACAATAGAAAATAAGAAAGATATAATAAGTAAACATGATTTTGAAGTAGTATTTACTCTATACTTAATTGTAGGTTATAAATAGTTCTACGTACTATTATTATAGTTGGTGTCCAATCATGAACTTCATTATAATAACTTCACTCTTCATTATAATAACTTCACTCTACAACTTTTAGTTGATGTCCTATGGGTATATGAAAAGTAAAATTGAGAATAAAGATATCCACCTAATCTCCTGCAAACGTTGTAGCTATAAATCTAAATGTGTAACATTATTTAACCATTATATTTTCCATTTTGACTTTTAGACGTTCTTCGTCACAATTTAATTCCCTAAAATATTGAATTATGTCCAAATAAGCACATCCAAGGTGTAACTAAAATTTTTAATCCCCATAATTCATCACAATTTCTCCTTTTCCTCTTCCTCAACATTTATATTTTCAACCTTATGTTTGAAAAGCGTTATATTCGAACCTAACACTTTTCAAACATAATTCTTTAATTACTTTTTTTATTTATATGGTTAAATTAATGTTGATTAATTATCATTTTAAAGATCAATAGTTCAATTCTTAGGTTAGTTTGTTACCCTTATGTATATAATAATAATAATTATAGAATAATTATTGGTATTAAAAAAACTAGCTAGTAATATAGATCCTAGCTAATGATTTAGCTTTTAAGGGAAAAGTGTGTAACTTAAACTATATACATGTACAATTAGAAGAGAGTTAAGTGATCATTTTAATCTATTTTATTTATATATATATATATATATATATATATTAGAGTGAAAAGTAAGAGAGGCTGAACTCAATTAATTACTTGATAAAAGTTGAATTGTCTAAAAACTTTCATCTCACCAATGATTAGAGAGATGAAATATGTTTTCTTTTAGAATTTTGTCAAAAGTAAGACACTACATAGTGAAAGCTTGAGATCATTTGTTGAATGCCTTTTAGTTTGTTTGCTACATTTTTGCTATTAAGTACTTTGTGTGCGGTAAGAAAGAGGCCGCACTAGAAGACGGAAATGTAAGAAAATATAATATTAAAATCAATAAAGGAGCATTTTCAAGTATTTGATGAAACTATTTACCAAATCTATTCAATTTTTTAAATATATTTTAATTTTTATTTCCATATTTTATAAATAGTTTTAATTTTTTTCTACTCATAACAATTTTTCATAAATTTTAAAGCTATTTTTAAATATAATATAAATAAAATTAAGAAATTAAAACTCAAATTACCTTTAAATTTTATGGATACTCCAACGTGTGTCTTACCAAATTTACCAAATGTCATTGTTTATAGACAATTTGACGAATATGAAGTGGATTATTTGGTCACTAAGGATTGACGTCCTCATGAGTTAGATGAGAGGAAGTGTGACATATATGAACACTAAGCATAATGAATAATGGATATAATGAAAATGATATTTGCAATACTTTGCAACTTTTTTTTTTTTTTTTTGTAATTACTTCTTTTACGCTAAGTTGGTTTAATCTTTGTTATGCTTGGACATTATTTATGCAAATTAACTTTAAACGTTAGAGGTTATATTTAATAACTATTTCATCTTTTTATTTTGATTGTCTAAGATTGTATTTTTCTTTCACAACTTTTATAACCAGTTTTCTCTCTGAAATACAAATAAATATTTTTTTAAAAAAAAAAATAGTTAAAAAAATTTGGCTTTAATTTTAGAATGACTATAATATTAAAGAAATTCATATTTAGAGGTGGTGTGTTTAAGCTTAATTTTTTAAAACTAAAATCTACCGTTTAGAAAATAAGATCCAATTTATTAATCATTAAGAAAAAGATTAAGTTTATAAACACTAATTTTACTTTTACTTTGTGACCTCATAAGCGTAATTTTCTTTGATGATTATTTTAGCATATTAATATTTTAATTACATATTTTTTGAACAAAAAATTAAATAAATGACCCGAATAACCTGAATCAACTCAATTTAGATGTTTGATGATTAGATTAGGTTGGATTCATTATTTAATAAGAATTATTTGGGTTACAATTGGGTTGTCTCTAAAAATGTTTCGACCCAAATCGTGAATATTACACATCTAGGAGCTATTTTTTTTCTTCGAGAATGTAAATACTCAGAATCTTAGATATCAAAATTATAAATAGATGAAAGTATAAATGTCCGACATTTAGATTATCGTGTTTGTTTGGTAAGAATATTTTTTATTTTATTGGGTTTGTTTAGCAGAATTTCTAATTGGGAATATTTTTTTAAAATTTAGTTGGGAATGTGTTAAATTTACATAATGTTCGACATTTTGACTATTTATTAATTTATAATTAATTTTATATAATTTTAAACCTAGGAAAATTTTTAAAAATATAACATTTGACAAAATATTTACACTTCATAGAAAAATCAAGAAGATTAATATTAATATATATATATGTAACATAAATAATAATAATAATAATAATAAAAAAGACAAAATGTAAACTAGTGATGTTGGGAATTTAGAAACCCATGCATATATTACTTTCCAATACCAAGTACCTTCTCTCCGTCTAGACATTCTAAGCTGTTTGAGAATCTCTAAATGTTGGGGATCTTACAATAGTACTACAAAAGAAATACGTTAGCCTAGATGTCCACTCCATAAGGATCTAGGCTGCAATGAAACAAACGATCTTTAGTTTTTAAGTTTTAGGTTTGACTTTAAGTTAGTTTACACATTTCAAAATGTTATAATTTTTCATTATAAGTTTGAGTTTTTTTTTTCACTGTAGTCCATAGGTTTCTAACTTTGAGATGATAGTGGACTCTACCAAAATGAAACGATTAAGGAGGCACGATAGGAGATCAAGAGTGCAAGTTCAACATCGGATGTTCTTCGGTACCTGGAGAGATAGGGGGGGGGGATAAGACAAACATTTAAAAAATTAGACCAAAATTATCTAGTGAGTGAGGTCTTTTATCTAATAAATCAAATATTCCAAACAGAGGCAGTATAATAACATGTATTCTAAAGCATCATTATTCTTTGATCATGAGTCGTCTCGTGTCACAAGTCTTCTCACCTGCCTCATGGCAAACCCGCATTAATATTTCGTAAGTTGAGTTAAGTCTTTATACCCTTACCTTGGCTCAAGCGTTAACCACACTCTTTTGTCAAGTTTGTAGCTAGGCGGAGTAGACTCAACACCTTTTGCATGTTGTATCAACTTCTTTACCCATTACATATCTTCCATTGCTAGATCACACAACAAGTAAGGACATCTCATACTAGTTCAAACAGCAAGTATGAGGCATCATACCCAAGATCACACAACATGGATGGGGCATTCCATCCCAGATCACACAGCAAAGATGAAGTATCATAACACGTAGGGTATAATGACATTATATTTTAGTCCTACTAAATATATGTATTCCTTAAAATTCCATCATTTCTCTCATTGAAGAAACCATAAGAGTACCTGAATACACTATGCTTTAGGCATAACCACATATTGAAAGAGTATCTTCAAATGTATTTGCTTCTAGAAGGTCGATTGCAAGACATTCTTTATTTATAAAGGTTTACTATCACATGCATTTTCAAGTTATTCACTGTCACTTCTCATGTCTGGTAAAATCAATGCTAAGTTCAGTTCATGTAGAAAATGGATTTGAAAACATAAGGGAGAAGGTACACAATCTTAACCTCTTAAAGAAGCACGTTTACAGGTTCATTCAAGCCAAAATTTCAAAATTCATTATACAAAGAATAACCACTCAGGGTCACAAACAATTAGTTTCTGCGTCTAGCCTTTCAACTTCTAATTCCCCTTCCTATACTCGCTTGTATACCTTTGTCGGATTTCGGTTGATCTTGATTCCCTAAGGTTTCAAGATTATTCAAAAAGAAACTTATAGCAAGAAGCACAACCTTAGAATGACTGAATTTCCACTATTTATAGCCTTTTTCATGTGGAGTCTGCCCATGCCGAAATGATTACTATTGTCGGCAGTGGAAAGAGGTCCAATACTAAAATGCTACGTGCCTCTGCCATATCCTTATCTTGGATTTGGATTGGGCGACAAGGTCAAGTCCTTCGCCGACTTCCTTACGTGGGCAATGATGTCATTATTTTCTAGAGAAGTGAGCCTATCTAGCGATAGGGGTTCTCTTTTTGGCCTTTCGCGTCTAGTTCTCCTTGTCACATGACCTTCGTGAGTGTAGTCTTATTGCATATGGTAGTTCATGATTTAGGTCTTACAGAAAGTCACTCACACAAGCTTCTGATCCTTTTCTTCCCCGAACACCACTCCTCACTTAGAACTCTCTTAGCAGCAACTTAATTCTTTACACTCTCTCAATGAAGCTTCCAAAATAACAACATTTCTCTTAGACCTTCACTCCTATTTATATTAATCCTTTGGACTGGCTACTCTCTTTGCTTGTCAGTTCTAAATTATAACTTTACATGTGTCATTTTACTGTCTTGGCATACTATGCAGCAAAACCAAGCTCGAAACGTAAGCCAACGGCCAACTCTCGACTAGACATTCCATCGAGACGCAAAACTTATCATCTCAGAAAGCCAAACTCTTCCTCGTTTTATCTTCTCGAAAAGATAAGCTCCTCTTTTCCTCTTTTTTCTTCCTTGTTACAGACTAGAACATCCTAACTTTTCTTGCAATGGAACTCCTTCGTCGTGCCAACTTTTTCTCCATTGCCTTCTTTCAATGCGACTTCCTTTCCTTCGAATTTTATCTTTAAAATGATCAATCTTTTCATTTGAAAAGGATCACCCCACTCCTTGACGCCTCTCTTCTTCAACAGGACTCCCTCTTCTAGATCTGAGCCTTATAGGTGTCCCAGATGATCCCTACTTTTAGACTGATACTTATGGTCGTTTGACTGTTGAGTTTACTTTTAGGTTCAATTTATGATTGAGGCATGTTTCTACGAGACTACAAGATTGATATGACTCAAGGTACCTCATAATAGGAAGTTAAATGTTCACCTAGTGGGTCCCTTACTAGCCGAAAGACAAGTTGACGATCGACAAGAAAGACTCGTCTGTCATGTAAGGACTTTATGTATAATGTCCGTAAACTTTAAAATAAAGAACTTCCTATCAGTCATGACAAAAACGATCATCAAAACTAATAAAAATAAAAAACATGAAAACAACAACAAAAGTAATCAACTCGAGCCCACCTTTTACATTATCATTAACGAATTACTTTGCAATTGATGTAAACATGGTCTAAGTGTATTGTTTCTAGTTCATGTCTATTCATTTCTCTCAATAATATTTAGTAAAAATTTGGAGTTCATAGTTTAAATCTTGTGACTTAAGGACCAAATTGAAATAAAAACTCAAATCTCAATAATACAATTGTAACATTATTTAAAATCTATAGAACAAATTAAAATTAAATTCAAAACCTAAAAACAAGTATATTTTAAACCTAAAGACAAAAGAAAATAGTCTGGAAAGATACAGACAAAATTTTCAAATTAGAACATAAAAAAGTTATAGCAAATAACGCATTTTAGGAAATAAACTAAAAATACAACGCATAGATAAGTATATTTGTAAAAATAGTAAATGTTAACTAGTCAATTGCTAACAAATTTTAGAATGTCAAGTTTGTTATTAGTGAATATCATTGATAGAAGTTGTCACCAATAGTCGATTTCAATGATTGCAACCAATAGCACATTTCTTGAATTGGTTGATATTATTAGTGATAACAATTTATAACAGCTATTAATTACTATCACTGATAGCTGCTATCAATAATAACTATCAATTTGAAAAAACTTGAAAAAAAACACTTATAATGATGACAAATAGAAAGTTATCACTGATAATAGCTATTAGTGATAGTAACTGATAGTAGCTATTAGTAATAACAATAACTTTTAATTTTAAAAATTTAAGAAGAAACGTCTAAAATAGTGCACGTGATTTTTTTTAGTGTTGTACTCATTTTATTATTTGACTTAAATGTGATGGAAGGGGAGTAGAAGATGGGTAGCAACAAGATTAATAACATTTTTCACGAGTCAAAGTTTGAAAATAATATAATAGAATTTAAAAAACAAAAACTATTATATAATTAAAGATATAACATTTGACTTGCAGTTGTTCTAAAAATTATATGTTTGACTTGCAATCCAACTTTGAAATTCTTCATCCTTTTTTAATATTTTTCTGAAAATTATCTGTTTTTTTTTTCTTTTCAATTCAACTTATTGTATCACCATTTTTTTTAATGCAAACTTATTTAATGACAACCAATTTTGTTTCTCGTTGATATTTTATTTTAAGGCATATGAACTTCTTTTTTGAGTAATACAAAATATGAATTTGGGACCATTCAAAATTCAAACCTTTTCAATTAAACAATATTATCATCAACTTTTCACATGAATCTTTGACTGATATATATACCTTCACTTTTGATAATTTTTTAATTTTTTTAAATTTAAAATTAAATTTATAAGTACTTCTAAGTAAATTTTCATTGTTTTTTTTTTTTTTCTATTTCTTGCTCATAATCATTCTCATTTTTTATTCTCAAATTTTAAAGAACGTTTCTTAAACTTTTTTTTTTTAAAAATTAGATAAAAATTGAGAAACTATGGAAATTAGTTTCTGTTAGTTGTGTTTTTATTTTTCTTACTTTCATTTCCTATATTTACTAAAAATTTTAGTTGGCTCATTGGTCTTAGTTTATTTTTTTTCTTTCTTATTTTATTATTTGTTCATATTTATATGTTTAATGTTTCTTAATTTATTTTATTTTTTTCTTCCATTACTAATTTTTCATATATTTTAATATTTCTTCATTTGTTTTTATTTTTTTTCCTTACTTGATTATTTTGTTTATTTATATGTTTAATTTAATTTTTAAATTTAAATTTTTTAATAAATATTATTTAATTTAAAATTTTCTTTCTATTTAGCTATATTTATTTTTTGTTTTTTCATATTTACATGTTTAATTTAATTTTAAATTTTAAATTATTATATATTTACATTTATATATTATTTTGATTTTTCAAATTTAAATATTTAATATGTTTATTTTTTTCTGAAATTTAAATTAAAATTTTTTCAATATTCGTGTTTATATGTTATTTTAAGGGTTTTTCTAAAAAATAGAAAAAAAAATTAAAAAAAATATTTACACTGCAGAGAACAATTTTGAAAAAGGAAAAAGCTCACAAGCCCACAACATAAAATAACAAAAATAAATCAGTCACACATGCACGCGAAAAAACTTCTAGTTTAAATGATCATATAATATAGTTTAAAAGATCGTTTAGATCTTTGTTAAAAAATAAGCAAAAATGTTAGGAAAAATAACACAAATAACGAGAAACAATAAATATTTTAATTTCTGTTTCTATTTCTTTTTTTCAAGAAACATAAAACAAAAATAGATATCAAACATAATCTCAAATCTTGTTATGAGAAAAGAAGAAACAAAAAATAAGAAACAGAAAAGTGGAAAAAGAAATGTTATCAAATGGAACCTAAAGTAGCTAGCTACTTATAATAAAAATAGAAACATTTCCTTGTATTTCAAAAAGCAAATCGGCCCAAATTCTCGAGGCATTGAGACACTATTATATTGGGGTTTAGATCATACTATAATATATTTAACAACAATTCAAATAGAAGCATCTCAAATGCACAACATTACTACAATTAATGAGATTATATTTGTCACACCCCGTCCCAAGCACCTACTTGCTCAACCCGAGACGCGGCGTGAAGCCAATCAATGTCATTATTTTTTTGAACAACATCAGTTGACTCTAACTACTACTCCTTTACAATGTTAAAGAACTTAAAATTTATGCAGCGGAAACTACAAGAAACAAACTTGAAAAACTTTTATACTTTTAATCGGTAGTCTAGGCTAAATGCCATTGATTACAAACTGTGCTTACAGACCAAACATAAATTTACAACAACACTTAATCTTATGCAAAGTCATGTACATGATAAGATTAAAACTAAAACTGACCCTTAGAAACTAACTATCAACAACTTCGCACAGTAGTCTGAAGAAAACAGTCAGACTCTCATATCACGACTTTTACTTGAAAAGTAGAAAAACATTTTGAAAGGGTGAGCTAAAATAGCCCAGTGAGTGACAGTTTTATTAAAGCATACTTTTCAAAACCATTTAATTTTAAACTTCGCATTTAGCATAATTAAATCAGTTTACTTGCTATACCATATGAAACACAAGGTGGACCCTCTAACGATCCTCATCTTGTTATGTGATATTTACGAGGCAGAATCCAGACATCAGTAGTGCCCCATCTTGTTATAGCTACTATGAGGTAGACAACCTACAAATATCATAACTACAGAACCCTCTTCTCATAAACCTATCCCAGTGATAAACATACATAGGTATTTACTGAATACCTATATCAAAGGAAACCTCTAGGCACAAGCCATATCCCCGAAGGGATGCTATATACATACATCATACGGTATAGTCTAAAACATTCTAAAATCATTCTTTAACAATCATTTCAAATCTTCATGCTTTTGAAATAGTAAACTCAAGTAATTCATACATCAAAGCATGCTTAAATAAATACTTTTAGAAATCAATGTATCGTTCACAAATCATAAGTTGAAATAACGTTAATAAATTCATTTTTCACTAACAAATCATAGATCAAGCTCTTGGTTGATATGCTTGTTCGATTTCCTCTTGTCCTGAAATAATGAAAACAACTCGAATTAATTCTCTTTTATTATAAAACATCAAACAAAGCTCCAAAACGCATGTCCAACATGCCATGCTAATTTCATAAACTCAGCCACTGCCCAAAATCTCATTCTCGGCCAGAACTTAGTTTCTTCTTTAGAGCTTTATAACTTAAAATTCAAACCTCAAATAAAAATATTTCCTTCTAAAAAGTTGTTTCAAATTTTCTTAGTAATATTATCTCAAAATTTCAGCGAAAGATTCAACCAAATGCGTCCTGTAACCTCCTTGGAGTAAAGACTGTTCAGTTTTTATCCAAGAGCAACCTTCCTTTCTTCTTTTAACTCAAACTCAACTTTCTCTTTCTTAAATTAAACCAGCAACCTCAATATAGAAACTAGACTCAAAATAAAAACTTTTGAGATTAAAATTACTGAAAACGCTTGAGTGCATTGTGAGAAACATAATTCTGAAGCTGGCCTATTTATAGAGTTCCTTGCATGAGTACAAGTTGACACCTCATCTGCTTAAATCCACCTCGAACCTTCTTAAGGCACCTCCTGCTTACTTTACACCTTAAAATACATGCTAACAAGGTTTTTACACCTCACTAAAACCTTAAACCGCCTGCCCTTATCATGCCACATAGTTGTCCAAAACGCATAGCTAACTTCCAAGGTCATCTCGCCTAGTTTCTTGCCCAGACTACAGAACCTGGCTTAGAAAAGTTATAAATTAAAATCCGTAACTCTTTTGACAAAACTTCCTTCTACAAAGTTTCTTTAAAATGCGTTAGCTTTCTTCCCTAAAACTTTCAGATCAAAACGCCAAACTATGCGTTTTGTAACCTTAAACTATGCGTTCTCGCATTCTCTTATCCAAAACGCCAACTTTCCCATATCCAAAACGCCCAGCGGCCTTCCTCAATAAACTAGACTCGATTTTTGAACTTTCAAGAACAATTTGAGTGGAAATGTCCAAGTGAGTTGTGAGAAACTTCTTTCTAAAGTTAGCTGAAATGTCCAACCTCTACTTTCCTTCTTTCTCGTCAGCCTTAAACACTCAAAACTCTTTCTAACCTCTAAAACCATTTCGCCAAGCCAACCCAAAACGCCTAAAAAGTACTATTATTTGATACTTAACCAAAAAAATTTCTTCTTTTAAACCTCTTAAACTCTTTGAAAAACCTACATTACCTAAAGTTTGGGTCGTACAATATTATCTATTTTATACCTAAAAATTCAAGATTATAACTCTAATCTTTAATAACATATCCATGAATATTCTAAAGGGTTTATAGTATATCAATAAAGTTAGGTGTCTTATCTTGGTATACTATAAATATGGTATTGAGACATTTTTGACACTCAAGATTTGTTGGGTGTTATTTCAATTTTAACTTAGCCATTGATTGATTGGTAATGTATTTACTCGGCTAGACAATTCGAACCACAAGACGTTGATATTTCTCTTTTGAAATACATGCTCCCCTTTGCCTTCTTCAATATTTTATGGGCTTGATTTGTCCATGGAATTTGAAACTTCTCTTAGACAATCCTCAATAAACTTAAAATAGAATTAATTTGAATTGCCTTTAACCTATTATATCCTTGTTTCTTATGTTTTATATTTACCTTTGACAATAATTAAATAGGAGATCTAAATGGGTGAAATGAGAAGAAATTAAGTTAAAGAAATCTATTTAGGCTTCGTTTGGAGCTGTAGATTTTAAAATAATTGCTATCAGTTTTGACGTGGAACACATTAAAATTGTGTTTGATAAATTTTATTTTTAAATTAGAAAAATAGTTAGATAAAATAATTCTAAATTGATATAATTAAATTATATAAACCAAAGTAGACTTATTATTTTAATTATTTTCACATTGATAATTAAATTATAATTTATTATTGAATTTCAACTAATTTTTTATTATGAATTATTTGATAAAAAAGATTAAGACAAATAATTCTCATAAAAAATGAATCAATTAAAAATTTTAAAATATATATGAACAAATGTTGTTACAATATATTTATTTGAATGATTAAGAAATTGACAGATTTCCAGAAAAGTTGAACAAGTTAACATTATCAGTTTTCACATGTAAGTATGGTAAGTTTTGGTTTTTATTTTTGAAAATCAAGTACTTCAACCTTAAAAATAAAAAATAGACTTAATTGTAAAAGACGAGAGATAATTTGATTTAGCAAAGAACAAAAGCAAAGCAATTAAAATTGGGGTATTTTTAAGAATAGTAAAATGAATTAAAATATTTTTAGATTCTATCAATGATAGTTTTCTATCACTATGACTTATTAATACTATCAATGATAGAATTTGTTATAGGTTGTAAATATTTTGTCAAATTTGCTACTTTTAAAAATTTTCCATTAAAATTTTCAAAATTATTTCAAACACAAACGGAGCGTGAGTATTTATGTCGGTCTTACATAAAAAGAAAAGGAAAACAAAAAAAGTGTTTTTTTTTCAAATGAAATTTGTCTTTTTTGCTTGCGTCAGTAGCATGTGAAGTTATCCATTTACCTTTAAATTTAGTTAGCGTATCCCATGTAGGGCTACTTGCTCCTTGATGCCAGACTCACGCTCCTTACTACTTGATGCACGATACTCATTGCATTCCTCAACCTAAACATTTAATATTATTTTAATCAGTATACTAACTACAGGATGTAGGCTACTCATTGCACGATACAATCATATGATGCTCGATCCCAACTGTAAAAACTTGATACTTAAGAAAAACACAACGATCATTTCTTTTTTGTGTTACCTTACAATATGTTTGCACTCCCTCTCTAGCTTTCTTTAATATTATTTTTCACAACATTCATTTCATTCTTCTTTGTATGAACTTATCTTCTATTCAACAGGTAAGAAACCCATCAACTTGAACTTTGATTCATCATCTGCATATGACTGTCTCGATTTTTGACACATGACATTCAAACTTTGTTTTGTCTTCTACACCTGACTGTCTCCCTTCATTTCGTTTTTTTGGGATAAATTTCCAGTTCGTCTAGCTAGAAAAAAAGAAGCTAAGGTTTACTTTTTCTAGTTCGTTTTTGTCAAGCATAATCATTTAGTGTGCACTTAATATTGAGTATGTATGTAACATCGTTTGAAGTTCATCGCATAACGTTTAAAAGGTAGTGTTAGAACTATATTTGTCTTACTTTTTATAGCTTAACCCTTCTCCTATTTCATCACTTATTACAAAATCTCTCATTTTATAGGAAATAATGTTCTAGACATCACAACGAGTCCAATGCAATGAAAATTGCTTAAAATAGAGCTGAAACGAACAATAACAGGCCAAAATAAGATAAAGTGACATTTTTGTAAAAAACCAGAAGTTAGGCGCTGCCTTTAACGCCACGGGACCGAAGCTCGATGCTTGAAGATAGAAGCAAAAAAACAATTGAGCGCCACAATACCCAACCCATGTGTCACGACGCTGTGAACTCTAAAACAAAAAAATTATGCTTGTTTGCTCGCTCCTTCCCCTTTCCACCGACCTTTTGGCTTATTTAAGCCCTTTTTAGCCTTGTAAACTCAACTAAATACTCTTTTTTTTTTTTTTCATTTTCGTAAAAAATATTCTCAAATTAATTGGAAATTCTCTCTACAATTCAATGAAATTCTCTCAAGATTCTTACAAGAATGGCCATCTTCTTTGCTCCAATCTTTCAGGGTACTTTGAAGGTGATGGGCAGCTAAAGGTAAACCTCTTGGAAATTGGGTGTTTTTAGTAAAATTCTTTGAGAATGTATGTATAATTTGCTTTTGTTGATGAATCTTTGGGTTATTTCCTATCTTGCTTTTACTAAAGAACATTTTTTTTTTGTTGGCTTGATCACCCAATGACTTTGGGGTCAAACTTTAATTTATGAAACGCTAAGTACAAACTTAAAGCATGATTGTTTGATGATTTTAGAATAATTCTCTACCATATTCATCCTATTGAATTGTCTTTAATTGTTAATTTTAAATTTACCCAAAACAATCTTCCTTTAGATAGAGGTATTCTTTGTTTTAGGAAGTCTCAACTTCATTCCTTTGATTTTGCGTAACTTTAATTGGGCATATGGAAACTGCTAAGATAAAAACATGTTCATTAAAGTTAGAATAAATTTTGATGCATGTGATCTTATTTCATTAGTGTAGGACGATTGGTTGAGGATTGATCTAATTAGCAATGCATATATCTTTTTGTTCAATGATAAGAATTTTGCAAGAACATCCAATTCCACTTTTATTATTTGAGAGAATCAATACATTTGTTGTGCTAGTTTTAAATCTAAAAATTCTCCAAAAACATTTTATTGCATTTTCTTTACTTTCTTACTTGACACCAAATCCCCCCTTCTATGCAATTTCTTGATTCTTAAATCTTTTCTAATATCTTTTTTATTTCTTAAGTTGTGTAGCCTATTTATGAAATTCTTATGGATTTGACCCATTTCTTACACTATTCCACTTTTGTAATAATTCTTTTCCATTGTAAGATTGGGTATTTTCTTGAAGAGCTTAAGGTTGTGGTATTTTCCTGCATCCAATTAATATCAATTATTTGATGCACATTGTTTCCATTGTACCGTTGCGTGATTTTTGTACCATGAATTCATTTTGTGTAATTGAACCTATTCTTGCATCTTTAAAACAATAACGACCCCTACCTCAAAAAATCCTTTCAGGTAGCAAAGGATCTTGTAACGTACATTGAGGAACGGAGAGGAAAAGGAAAATATCTCAACCATACACGTCACTAGTCCAACCGAAGAAGGTGAAAAGCAGTAGCAATTATACAAATCCAGGCATTCATCCACTTGGAAGAAAAGATCTGGTCCCCTATGATCTCACATGTACTGTTCCGACGTATGTTATGGAAAAATTCGTCAAGTGGATGCATGGAGCAAATATTGGACCTTACAACAAACCTGGTAGCAGTGTCCTTTTTGACGAGGTCACATAGAGAAATAATTATTCCTTGAGCACACGAAGGACAGTGGATGGCTAAAATGCGACGTAAGATCACCATTTTCTCCTTCTCATAATCAACATATTGTGTAATGATCATTATCGAGTTTTGACACCCTGAGTTTTTTATGTTCTCGATCCCATACTTTTTGTTCCTTCAGAGGTCTCTCATTAATTCCCTGAAGGTGCATTCATAGGTTCATGACATTACCTGTTACTTTAAATATCACAACACTTCTAAATTATTTGCTCATTATGTTGCTTTAATTATAAATTCACTTAAACTCAGTAAGAAGGACAAAGTGTTTTAGGCAAAAGCCAACAAAACAAATGAAGAGGCTATATGGCAGAAGGAAGACGTGTACATCTATGTTGTTCTTGGTTTGGAAGAGGATCACCAACTAGATTGGGTGAATGTTGACTATATTTACAATCTAATCAATTACCATCAACATTGGATGATGCTAGTCATTGACATCAACCAATGCTGGATTCTCGTGTATGACTTGTACCTGTCATACATACTATTGCGCAATTTAAGCAAGTTCTTGACACATGCATGTCATATAATCTTGCCTTTTGTTGAGATCTGCGATATATGGAGAAGAAGCCTAGCCTCGCTCCTGGACCATGGATCCTACTGAAGCAACTCACGCAATATACAAGGACCCACCACTTTGGATTGTAGGAATTTTGCTTTAAAATGTTTTGAACACTTAGTTACCAATTCTAGCTAGATACTATCCCACAAGATAGAATGTTAGAATTTAGACATCAATATGCAACCAAACTATGAGCCAACACCTATCTAAACTAGCACTACTGTAAATAACTTTGAATTCATGTAGATTTATATTATTATTGAGTATTGTGTATGTGACAATTTTGTTACTGATATAATGATAGTAAAAGAGCTGACACACACTTTTAGGTAACGAGTTTATAGTAGATTCATCCTTTTTTTTATTTATTAAAACTTGAGTTTTGAGCAATGAGTATATATCGTCTTGTAACAAGTTTTTAACAGAGTATAGTTAAACCTGTAACTGTATGGCCCTGACCCAAAAAGGAAGTCGTGATGAAGAGCAACTCCGTTGAGATAGGCTATTTCGACTAACGAGGCATTTTGCGAGGAATGAAGGGATAAAAGCCCTATGACAGCGAAAGATTTTACATGACCATTACTCAAATTAATTTGGGATTATTAAAATACCAGTACATTGGCAAAATTAGAATCAAAATTTTAAATAAATTCTAAGCATGCTTTTAATTTATAGGATACAAGAACTTAATTTCGATGACGTCTCTGAATCTACAATTCAATCTTCAAATTGGGACACCACTCGTCGGAGACCTTTCTATTTTCTGAGATGAGATTGGTCTGTGAGAACCAATTGGGATGGGAAAATGTTTAGAGGTAGTTGAGAGAAATTCTTTTCTTTTTGCAGAGAGAAAAAGCCTTGATCTTTTTCTGGATGAATTTTTGTTAAAGAAAACTGTCTTTTTTCAGATATTTATAACTCTCTTTCCTTCTTGGAATAGGAAAAGGAGTAGGAGAGAATTATGAGATTCTTTTTATCA
>JBBPDI010000002.1:1560224-1570908 GCA_037974545.1 Cucumis variabilis
GCAGAAGGAGCCAAGGGTCTGAAGCTTATTTTGCTTCACAACTCCCATTATGGAATGTTCAGATAAAGAGGTTTCTACTCTCTCTTGGACTACCATGTTCTAATTGATTCATTTTTGGACCTTTGGAGTACTTCAAAAACGAGAGGAACCAGTTTGTAGTCCAAAATTCAAGGATTCAACATCAAAATTAAGCTCAAGGACCACACTTCTTAAAAAATATTAACTTCAAAGTTTGGTAGTGATTAAACTAGTAATTTAACCGAAAAATATTTAAATCTGACAGATTTTTCACAAGGACAGGCAGATATTCTTTGCACATGTCATGCATGTGGTAGTTGCATTTTATTTTAATAATATTATAGTTAGTTTTTATAAAAAAAAAATATTTATATTTCGATTGGAGAAGGTAAATTATTTTACGTCAAAAACTTGTTTTAAAACTTTGTTTATAATTTGCAAAACTATTATTTGAAGACTTTGGGCATTCCATTATGTTATATTTTTTTTTTAAAAAAAGACAAATTTTAGAATTAATTTACAAAATTAATTAAACCTTATAATAAATCATAGATAAGGTTTTTACACATATTTTGATATAAATATCACAAATGTCATATCTATAAAAAAATGAAAAATAATTAGAGAATCAATACATAAATAAAAAGTAGAATCTCTGGCGTAGGGAGCTTGGAAGAGTGGGAGATTGTTGCAAGAAGTTTACCTTTAGTATTTTCTAGCATAGGAAATTTTAAAAAATAACAAATTTTACAAAATATTTACAACCTATAGCAAATTCTATCACTGATAGTCAGTGACAGATCCAGAAATTTCATATAAGGGAGCACTATATAACAAATACACTAAAAAATATTAATTAGCTTTAAAAATTAATTAATTTAATAAGTATTACAATTGTCCTCTACGAATTTTCATGTTTTGAAATCGATCCATGATAAGTTTATTATCTAACCTATCAAATAAATCTTTTTTAATATAAGTTATAAGACAATAATTCAATATCCTTGTTATAGTTACATAGCCATTGCAATAGTTCAAGAAAGTTACCTTGATTCTTTGAATCATCAGTTTCGTCTTGTCCACGGAATGCAAGACCTTCTTGTAATAAAAATCGAGTGCAATCAATTGATGCACCTAATCGAGTTCGATACTCAGTTCGTGGTTGGTTAGACATCTTATTTAAAAAAGTCTGAATATGTTTATTTTGTTTTAAAAGAGCCTCACATTTTCCCAAGCTTGATTGTGTGCAATGTTTGGACCACTAACATGAGTTGCAATTTCTCTTTTTTCTTCCAATTGAAAAATCCTTCACTAACAAAACATTCTCCTCCTGATTCTTCACTTACTTCTGGTTTAAATAGGTAACAACATAAACAAAATGTAGCATCGTTTGAAATGCTATATTCTAACACAATAGGATATTCTTTAAACCAAGTTGGATTAAATTGTCTTGACTTTGTCCCAAATTTCTTGAATGGAAAAATATGATTTCGAGGTTGACAAGGACCTTTTTGTAGATATGCTCTACAAACTTGATCTTGAATATTATAATTATATTCAGAAATTCTAGTTCTTAGACCAGGATTTGCAAGTAGTTCTTCTAAATTGATTTCTGTATAAAATATATCTGAATCAGATATTTGTCTCTTGTTTGAAGATGATGCCTTTATAGTTTCTATTGTTGTTTTTCTTTTAAAATATCTCTCCATATTGATATATTTTCTCTACAAAATTAATATTAAACAATACAAGTTTATGATTTATCACATAGATTGAAAAGTAAAACTAAAAATATTAAGAAGAATTTGAAAATTGATACGATACTTATATTCTAACGATGAATGAAAAAAAATTATCTTGTGTCGTTTAATTCTGAAATAAAATAAAATAAATATATAGATAAATAATGTAAATATGTGAATTTAAAAATTGCATAAAAAAAATAAAAAATAAAACCTTCTTCATGAATATTGTTGAAAAAGTGAAAATTTGTTAGATAACAAAGTGAGTGCTAGGAAATAAGGTAGGGTTTTATCGACTATCTTCCTTTTAGGTGATAGGATTTGAACTCAAGATGTTAGATTTATAGAGGGAGCACATCCACTACACCAAAAACCAAATTTATTCTTAAAAAAGCATTATTTAATATATATTGTATTTTTAAACTTCAAAATTAATATTAAAATACAAAAACTGAGAATGTGAGGGGGGTCCTTCTTAAATCTGCCCTTGCTGATAGTCATTGATAATACTATAGTGATAGAATCCAAAATTTTGCTATAACTTGTAACTATTTTAATTTATTTTGCTATTTTTAAAAATGCCCTGATTTTTTATTTAATGAATTATTTCATTTCTTTCTAACCATAAGCTAAATTTCTTATATGATTTAGTCATGCTGATATCCTAAGATTTTATAGCTTGAGCAGAGGCTAATTGACTTAGGGATTTCTTTTGTTGAGTGTATGGTAAAAAATTGTTAAATTATATTGGATGCTCATGGAGTCTTAATACTGAGAAGGTTAAGGAATATGAGACAAAAAGCGTAATAAAAAAAAGAAAAAAAGACGGTCATGTAGCCTTAGAAATAAGGGAAATAATATTATGTGGCTCAATACAGATATTATTTAGCGATATTAGCACTAAACTTTTTAATTTTGCAAATATAACAACTTTCTAATTTTTGTTAATATTTTATATTTTAATATTTTCATTATTTCAAAAATGTGTCCATCTCTAAATCTCCACTTTTTTCTCTTCTCCTTCGTTCTCCTCCATTCTCTCTTTTATTTTCTCTTCCTCTTCGTGGTCTTCTCTGTCACTCCTTCAATCTCCATCATTTTTTGTTTCTTCTCTTCGCTACGTCTCTTCTTCTTGTCTTCTTCTCCCTCTTCTCCACTGTTCTTCTTCAAATATGTATTTCTTTCTATATTCATTTTTAAAGCCCTAATATTCTTTCCTATATTTTGGTGTCCGAAATTGATAAGAGACTTTGATCATCATCTTTTTTCTTTCTTCTTCTGTGAATCGATCATCATCTATTCGAAATTAATGCTACGATTTGTTCTTCCTCATCTCTTTTATATGTTTTTTTATTTGTTCCTCATCTCTTTTACCGAAAGAGGATTTGCAGAGCTTTGTTTTATTTATTTTTGTTTGATTCTGTTTTTTTTAATAAATTTGTATCAGTTTTTATATCAGTAATATGGTACCTATATTATATGTATTAGTTGACTACTACACTTCATACATATTTTTCATTTTTCCAAAATCGTTGTAGTTCATTGTAGTTATGGTTAAGCTTGCAATAATTATTTTTCATGTGGTCAATGGATGAGTGACAGTGCTATGTGGATTACAAAATAAATTGGGTTTTGGATGATAGAGAGATATAATCATTTGATTCTTTTTTTGTGTGAACTTGATACGTACCGAAATTCAGGTTGAATCATGTATAGAACTTTCAATTTTGTTGCCTATAGGTAGTAATAGTGCTCATCATGTTCTTAAGATTGTTAAAGATAAAGATGTGACTTAGTTCTTGACATTAATTAAGGATCAATCTACCCAATATCCTTTAGTTGCTCATTTTATATATATAGTTTTTTATGTTTAATTGATTCTTCAGCTTCGTCTTCCATAGTTGAGATTGATTTGAGAGGTGAATTAACAATTTTTAAAGATGTTAATATTACCAATATTAAGAATGAGTTGGTTTTTAAGGAGAAAGATTTGTTTTGTACGTAGTAAAGAAATTTTGTTGATGTCATTCTGCTGTAAAGATTAATATTGAGTTTAAGACATTGAGATCTAATTCAAGATCTATTGAGTTGGGATGTAATGAGGATGGTTGTCTTTAGTTTGTTAGAGCATCACATTATATGTATTAGTTTTGTATCAGTTTTGTCTATCAAATGTTGTAATGTACTTATATTATATGTCTTAGTTGGTTGATATACTTATTACATGATTTTCATTTTTATAAATTTTATGCAATTCATTTTAGTATTATTAAGTATGTGAATGATATAACTTAGTGTATCAAACATATAATATGTATCAAAGTAGTGAAGTATATTAAGTGTTTCAACAAAACCTTAATATATCAAATGTATTTAATCAATTGAGTGTATCAGTAAACATAGAAAATGTACCAATACATCAAGGATATCAAACATATGATCCGTATCAAATGTATTAAATTTGTCAAGTGTATCGATGAAATATAAAATGTTTATCACTAGTGTATTTAGTGTATCAAACTTATAAAGTGTATTAAACTCATCAAGTGTATGAACAAAACACAATAAGTAAATGTATCAATAATATAGCAAACGTATTATACTTAGTGCATCAATGTATTTAATTGATTGAGTGTATTTGCAAAGTTTAACAAATGTATCAACAATATATCAAGTGTATCAAACCAATTATGTGTATCAAGTGTTATTTAATTCATCGAGTGTATCAACAAGCATAACAAGTATATCAAAAACACATCAAATAATGTATCAACAACATATCAAATGATGCATGAAAATGTTTATAATTCTAGAGGGTAAGTTAGTAATTTTGCATTTTTCAAATGTGGGTTGGACTTGAATTTTTTCATTTTTGCCAATCCAAAAGTGGTGTGCTATGGGCCTAATTTCTAAAACTAAATTTTGTATATTTGCAAGAGTCCCTAAAAATAAAAGTCACCAAAGAAAAGGGAAAATAACATAAAATTAATCTAAAGCTCGGGTAACCGTAGAAATATAGGCTTTGCTATTTAGACTCCTAAAGAAACTTGGCACAAGATTGAACATGAAGAGTTTTCTATTCATGATTAAGTCACTTCCAGATATGATGTGATCCCCATTACCTAAGGCATACTGTCCTTTAAGTTGTATCCCTAACTTATTTTGCTTTGTTAATTGTTTTTAATTAACATCCAACCTAATCACTATTTATTTACATTTGGTTAAGTTTAGTTATATTGAAAGTGCTCTTGCAAAATAGGAAAAAAAAAATGATAATAGGACTCATGTCACTATATTTTCTAAATTATAAAAATAGTAAATTTAAAAGTCGATAATCCTATGATTACCGTCTGATAACCATCCGATAGCCGTATTTCTGTTTGATATCACTAATTTTGTCATGTTCATAATATACAAAATAATAGGTGTCATGAGCTATTTTTTTCTAATGTTTTTTTCATTTAATGCAATCACTACAAGAAAAACTGTCTACCGTGACAGTTGTGTATATCAGAAAATGGGGGGAGAAAAAAAACTATCACAAAATGTAAAATTTCACATTTTTGACGGGAAAAGACAGAAATTTTCGTATAACACATTTCGCAACATTTATTTGATGTCACAGAAAAACCATAAAATAATTTTTATTTTTTATTAAAAATAAATAAATAAAGATTAGAAATTTAGTAAATTTTCCCAAATTGTAAACCCTTCCTATTTCCCCCAATTCTCCTGCGAAGCATCCATCTCCAATCCCACCTTCTTCTGGCCCTGTCACCATCCACCCTTGCTCGTGGCCGTCTGTTCACTCTGGCGTGGACGTCTATTCACTCCGACATGCCCATCTATTCACTCCGGCGCTGCCATTAACGAACGATAAAACTCTCGCAATCCCTCTGCAATCTCTGAACCTTTTCAATTTGTTCCCGTCCTCTCCGGTGCTGCTATTCGTGGTCGTCGTCATCTGTCCACTCTGACACTACCATTAACGAATGATGAAACCCCCACAATCTCCGAACCTTTTCAATTTGTGCCCATCATCACCTCCTCCTGGTAAGCTTCTATTCTTTCTCTTCTTTGTATCTCTCTCTGTGATGGTTGCTTCTTTGTTGATAGTGTACATTGAAATTTAATTTTATTTATCAAAAGTTCATGGACTGAATTATCGAGGGAAAACGAAAAGGTATGTCAGTGCCTAGTTAATAATAATTTTATGCTATGGAATTGCCTCCTATCCCTATTATAGTAATGTATTTGGTTGCAATTGTAGCTGTTGATCTTCACTACTACAAAAACAGGCTCTCTTGACGGTTGAAGTTTTCCTTTCTTGACGTTTTTGGAACGTCAAGAAAGATGTGATTTCAAATAAAAAATGTCAAGAATTTATATGAAAGGCCAATTTTCAATGTTCTTGACGTTTATTAAACGTCAAGTAAGATATATTTTTTCTTGACGTTTTTTAAACATCAAGAAATATCTACTAATTTTTTGATGTTCTTAAAACGTCAAGAATGTATATAAATTCGACATCCTTGACGGTTTATAAATGTCAATAATATATACTTTTTCTCGATGTTTTAAAAATGTCGAGAAATTAATAAAACATTCTTGACGTTTTTAAAATGTCAAGATAATTCTAAAAAATCTTTGACGTTTTTAAAAACGTCAAGAAAGTTCTAAAAAAGTCTTAACATTTTAAAAACGTCAAGAGCATTCTAAAAAATCGTTGACGTTTTTAAAAACGTCAAGAAATTTCTATTATATATTAAAAATTATTATTATTATTATTTTAAAAAAATAATTTCTCCCTTCCTATCTCGCGCCCCCCCATCTCTTCTTTCTCTTTTCTTTTCTCTTCCGAACAGGGTAACCCTTAGCTGCCACACACTCTCATTTTCTCTCTTCTGTCCGACGAAGCCCAGCCGTCGATCAGTCATCGCGTGCCGCCAGATCTACCCCGCCGCGACGAAGCCCAGACCTCCTATTTTCTCTCTTTTGTCTGATGTCGTTCTTCCATTTTCTCTCTTCCGTCCGACATCGTTCTTCTTCCATCCGACGAAGCCAGCCGTTCTTCTTCCATCCGACTGTATGTAGACGATCGAAAACCCTAGATTTAGTCCTCTCCATTTTTATTCATCAATAGTGACTAGGAATTTTTGTAGTGGTTTTCTTGAAGACCCCTTCTTTGCAGGTTATTAGTGACTAGGAATTTTTGTAGTGGTTTCAAATGTTTTTTGGGAATTAGTTCCATTCTCTAGTAATCCAATAGAATTATTTAATTGAAAATGGAAACTAGAATGAGAGAGATTTTAGAGACAAGTTGTTTTGTTCTAGACACACAAATATATATGGAAACTCCTAAGTTCTAACATATCTATATAAATATATACATTTACAAAAGGTAAAGGACCAAAAATCATATTTTTGGGAAATCACCCCATTGTTCAGCATTCTCTTTTTATTATCCATCTTTAGAACCAAAAGGGTTGGAGGTTTTTTCAACAAATAAGGAGCAGAGGAGAGATATGGATGAATTAAGTCATTATTTTATAACCATGTCAAAGTTTAATCTCAATAATTTAGAAATGAAATTTCTAGAGAGAAGAAGGTGAATGAATTCTTAGTTTTTTCTTGCCTTCTTTATGGTTTAGGATGATAATGGGTGAAATTTACATATAATTTCTGTTTTTGTTTGTTTTCATAGGTGAACTGTACATTTAGTTTCTGTATTGTTTGTTTCGTTAGGGTGAAATGTACAATTACTTTCTGTATTGGGTGAAATGGTTGAAATGAATTCACATGATTTTGTAGTAGCTGTGGATTTCAATTTATGGGTTGGTGATGGGTTGCTGTAATTTTTGTTTATGTAATTGTTTCTGTAATGTTGTTGATGATTTTCTGGGTTGTAATTTTTACAAAAGTGTAATTCTCATTTGAATTGGTTTTATAATTTTCAAATAGAACTTTATAAGTTGTTGCATATGAAGTGTTTGAATTGTCAAAATAATCTTTTTCACCTATACTCAAAAACTATATTCACCTACAACTTGTTCGATGCTAAATAGACATATATTAATTTACAAAAAATTTATAAAAACGAAAGTATAAAACGTTAATGAAGCAAAGGGTTAAGAAATTCCCAAGTTTTGTATATGAAATCTTTGTACTGTAATATGTAATTACTCATTAATTTCCTTAAGTTGTTTCCAAATATCTCTTTTGTAATCAGGTTTATTTAGGGGCCAATTTAGAAGATTTATTTTTTATACATCTACATAATGGACAAGTCATATGACGAAAAACAAAATGTCTAGAGAATATGATTTAGGAGTTGAAAGATTCATTCAATTTGGTTTGAGTCATGCCAAAGGTTCTAATTCAATTAGATGTCCATGTTTGAAATGTGGGAATCGTTTACTTAAGGATGTGTCAACAGTTCGGTATCATTTGTTTGCCCATGGCATTGATAAAAGTTACAAGGTATGGTTCTGGCATGGTGAAGAGTTGAACTCAGAGAACGTTACCAGCATAATGGAAAATACAGTGGATGAAAATGATGATTTGTTCAATACAGTTAATATGGTTCATTTCGTCCACGAACAATCTTCTAATGCATCCAGTACCTTTGATAATCTGTTCAATGACGCAAAGAAACCCTTATATCCAGGATGTAAGAAATTCACCAAGTTGTCAACTCTCGTTAGATTGTATAACTTAAAGGTCAGGTATGGTTGG
This sequence comes from Cucumis variabilis, assembly GCA_037974545.1. Lineage (NCBI taxonomy): Eukaryota > Viridiplantae > Streptophyta > Magnoliopsida > Cucurbitales > Cucurbitaceae > Cucumis > Cucumis variabilis. The sequence goes on from JBBPDI010000002.1 coordinate 1,568,720, forward strand.
AGTAACACTAGCTTCTTTGAATTATTGTCCATAATAAGCGATCTCTTACCTGAAAACAACAAAATCCAAGTTCCTTATGCGAAACGAAGAAAACACTAGGTGCCTTAGGACTAAGTTACCAAAATATCGATGTATGTCCTAATAACTGTTGTTTGTACAAAAAAAAAGTATGAAAACATGACAAAATGCCCTATGCGTGGTTTGTCAAGGTGGAAGATTGCTAAAAACTCAAACAATGAAAAAAGTGGAGTGGCTGTCAAGCAGATGTAGTACTTCCCAATAGTTCCAAGATTTGTAAGAATTTTCAAGAGATTTGAGAATGCTAAGAACTTGCGTTGGCATGTGATGAATAGAAAAGTTGATGGTATTTTGAGACACTCGACTGACACTCCATCATGGAGGTTGATTGATCACATGTGACCAACCTTCGAGTCAGAACCAAGAAATCTCCGTTTGGGTTTGTCCACTGATGGAATTAACCCATTTGGAGATCTATCGCCAGCCTACAGTTGTTGGTCTGTTATTACTACAATATACAACCTTCCACCATGGTTGTGTATGCAAAGGAAGTATTTGATGTTGACAATGATAATATCAGGTCCAAAGCAATCGGGATACGATATCAACACGTACTTAGCACCTTTAGTTGAAGACCTTAAAATATCGTGGGAAGATGGAGTTCAGTGTTTTGATTCATATAAAGAAGAATATTTCACATTGTGGGCTGTCTTATTGTGGACGATCAATGATTTTCTAGCATACGGTAATCTGTACAGTTGTAGTGTGAAAGGATATAAGGCTTGTCCAATATGTGGCGTGGAGACGACTTCAATAAGACTACAACATGGGAAAAAAAACTCATACATGAAACACAAAAAGTATTTGTCAAGAAATCATCCATATAGAATACAAAAAAAGATTTTTGATGGTAAGCATGAGCATGGAAGTCCTTCACAGCCCCTGTCAGGAGAGGCCATGTACTTAAAATTGAAAGACATGGTATTTTCATGTGGGAAGAAGTGTGGTAAGAAATTGCATAATGAAGGTAGCAATGACTATTGGAAAAGAATATCAGAATTTTTTTCTATTGTATTGGAAACACTTGCATGTACGTCACTGTCTAAACGTAATGCATATTGAAAAGAATGTATGCATGAACATAGTAGACACTTTGCTTGATATACCAAGAAAAAGTAAAGATGGGATGAATACTAGACTTGATTTAGTTGAAATGAAAATTAAACCAGAATTGGCATCGATGTTTACAGGTAATAGAACTTACATTCCTGCAGCATGCTATACATTGTCAAGACAAGAGAAGTATCAGTTTTGTAAGACTTTGTCTCTCTAGATGACCGACCTTAAATCACATGACTATCATATTTTAATGTAACAATTGCTTCCAATTGCAATACGCTCAGTCCTACCAAAGAATGTGAGGTACACTATCAGTAGATTGTGCTTCTTCTTCAATACGATATGCGTTAAAAGTTTTTCTATGTCAGAGCTTGATGCACTACAAGAAGACATAATTCTGACTCTATGAAATCTTGAGAAGTATTTTCCACCCTCCTTCTTTACAATTATGGTTCATCTTGTCATTCATCTCGTGAGAGAAGTAAAGCTCTGTGGACCTGTATATTTAAGGTGGATGTACACATTTGAAAGATGCATGAAAGTCTTGAAAAATTATGTTCGTAATGGAATTTGACCGGAAGGATGCATTGCAGAAGCATAAATATGTGAGGAGACTGTTGAATTCTGTTCGAAGTTTTTTTTGGATTAGATCCTATTGGACTTGGGTCACTCAACAATGGAAGACAGACATAGCGATTGACCATTGTCAGCAGAAACGTATGTTCTCCTCGATGTGCAACAATTGAAGGAACACATCTTCATGTTTTACAGAACACTGATGAAGTTCAACCATACATAGAATAAGCGTTCCTTTGATTGTACATCGCTCTTAATTTAACCCTGACAAGGCATGAAGTTAATGTATGCCATATTTTGTAGACGACATTTGATTCAGTTGAAAATGGAAAACCAAAGAAGAGCGAAAAATGAACAGTGGCTACAACTTGAACATAATCAATCCTTCGGTGCATGGAAACGAGATCAAGTAACTGAAATATCTAATTGCATTTATGTTTTCTTCTTACAGATGAACAACTAGAACGATTGACTAT
>JBBPDI010000002.1:1571008-1583919 GCA_037974545.1 Cucumis variabilis
CTAACCTATTTCAAACTCTCTTTCTCTTGAAAAATAATTGTTTATTTTAATTATTAAAAAAATTGAAATAAATTTATTCTCTTACAACATTTTTATTTTAAGTTTCCATCATTTTTTCCCCTTGATGTTTTATTCTATTTTTTAAATATGACATAAATTTAAACAAGTAATAAGTTAGATTGTTTTTAAATTTTTTTAGTTGGATAAAATATTTTTTTAATTGTGCTACATTAACTTATCTAGTTGAATTTGGATATGATTTGTTGTACAATTCACAACTCAACATTTATATATATTTTTTGCTTCATCTTTATGGTTTAAATTTTAGAACAAACATTTAAGTTTATGGTTATTTTATGGGGAATTTTTAAAAATAGCAAAATAAATTAAAATATTTATAAGCTATAATAAAATTTTGGATTCTATCACTGATAGTCTTCTATTACTATAGCATATCAATGACTATCAGTGATAAAATTTGTTATAGGTTGTAAATATTTTGTAAAATTTACTATTTTTTAAAATTTCCCTTATTTTATTTTATTTTATCTGTTTATGTGAAATTAGATAGGTGTGTACCCGAACTTTGATTTACTTATTTATTTAATGGTTTAAAACTTATTCTTTCAAACTTACTCTTAATCTTCTTGCCACTTTTGATCAAGTTGTCATGTTATTTTGTAAACATTAATTTACTTTTTTTTATTGTTATATACTATTGAATTTTTTATAGAGAAATTTTTTAAAGTCAAAATTTTTTTAATTGAGCTTATGAGTTCTTTACTAATATGGAAAAATTAGCATGATTTTACACATTAGAGAAGCTACTATTTTTTTTACTTGACAAACATCTCACGAGTTTTAAACTTAAAAATACCCAATTTCAAATTAATTATATACGTATTTTAGGTGATTTTACACATATTTTATAGAGTTTTTAGGTACTTTTTTTATTTTTTTATCTTGCAAACATCTCAAAAATATCTCGCAACTTTCAAACTTCAAATCATTAATCCTAAACTAATTATAGGGGATTTAGGAAGATTTTGCACATGATTTAAGGAGCTTTTAACCACTATTTGTATCTTACAAACATCTCAAAAACATTTTGCAAACACCTTTCAAATTCAAATATCTAATCCAATGATCAATTATATACTTGTTTTATGTGATTTAAGGTGATTCTACACATTGATTAAATATGTGACTAATATTTATGATATGACTGACTTGTGTGGATGTTGTTATGGATTGCTAGCAGTTGCCTCATACTTGTAGCGATGTGTCCTTCCGCAGTTGTGTCTCCTTTGGGATTCACTAGTTATTGTGTTTCCTTTGAGATTCACAAGTTTGAAATGTGAGAAATGTGTGTGAGATATGTGCGAGATGTATGCAAGATATATGCAAGATATGTACGAGATTTGTGTGAGATAATATATATGTATCTAAAAGGCTTCCTAAACATGCATAAAAGTACTCCATAGGACTTAAGAGAGGTAGAAATTCAATTTTGGAACACATAGTAAAAGTTTGGAATGTGCGAGATGTGTGCAAGATATGTGAGAGATGTATGCGAGATATGTGAAAGATGTGTGCGAGATAATACATATGTACCTAAAAGGCTTCCTAAACATGCTTAAAAGCACTTCATACGACTTAGGTAGAACTTCGATTTTGGAACACAAAGTAAGAGTTTGAAATGTGCAAGATATGCGCGATATATTTGTGAGATATGTTCGAAATAATACATATGTACCTAAAAGACTTCTTAAACATGCTTAAAAGCACTTCATAGGATTTAAGAGGGGTAGAAATTTGATTTTGAAACACATAGTAAAAGTTTGGAATGTGCGAGATGTGTGCTAAATAATACATATATACCTAAAAGGCTTCCTAAACATGTGTAGCACTCCAAAAATGATTCTCTTCCTTAAGTCACTACTTTTAACTTTTAATAATAAGAAATAATTTTTCATATTTTAACCTCTTGATCTCTTAAATAATAAGTTATGCATGAAGATGAGAATCTGGAGGATCAAGAGGATGAGAGTGAGTTTTGAAGATTGCAAGATATTCCACCTCTTGATCTTCAAGAAGCTGGAAGCCACCCTATTCCAAGCCTTGGATATAACCTTTGCACACTCATCCTCTCGAGTCCAAACCTCTTTAAGTTGAAATAACCTCTTGTTAAAACCACCCCAACTTCTTCCCATATGTTCAGAACATTCAATGCAAATTGACCGATGATCTGAAAAATTCCACTTTAGATGAGATACACACAAACTAGGAAACAAGCTAATAAACTCCTCACTCCTCACAAACCGGTCTAAATGCTTCATGACAGGGAAGATTGGACAACACGATTTAGTAGGTTGACGTCAAAAATGATTTTCCAAAGATTTCCATAGAAGTGCTATTTTTTTTTCACCCCTCTCTTTTACTTTCTTGTCCACATGGCCTCGTTTAGATTATCCCCCAATCAGCCATGCATTATCATCACCATAATGGAGGCACCTAATGAGCTCACAAGTTAGATGTTTATTTTGGAGTTCAGAACATGCTTACAATCTTGTGAATCTCCAAATCTTACCCTTCCAACATATACTACAGTCAATATGGATTTTTTAGAAAGACCTTATTGTGACTTGTACCTTTGTAGCCCACAATAAACGTAAACCTCCACTTCTATCAATAGCATCAAAAGTAAAGCACCCATCAAAATTGAAACGACTTTTAATATATTCCAATTTACATGCACCAATTTTGTTTGAGATATGAACATAAGGGAATTTTTTTCGACCATAATATCCTTGAGGCCTTTGAACGCTCTCAAGCTCTCCATGCCCCGAGCTTTCCAGCATATGAGTTTCATTGTTGTCGGTGGGGCTCATTTTGAGCACCCACTGTTACAGTCATATTAACATTATTAATTAGACTTTCTGCTTCTTTTGGCTTAATGGCTAGTGCAGGATTTTCATACAACCCCTCATTCTCTATTTTTCGTTCGCCTTTTATGGATTCCGTTTTGGTTGGAGGATTTGCATGTTTCCTAAAACCCCACTACTTATTAATCTCAAAATTCCATAGGCTTTGATTCCTCCTTTTGATTTACCTCCTCTACTTCCATTATGCCCTCAGTGTCAAAAACCAGCGTCTCCCTCTTTTCCAGATCCCCAACATCATCTCCCTCTTTCCTCCCTAGTTCTCCTCCCTCCCCCTCATGAGATGTGATCTCTATCTTTCCTCCTTCACCTTTCCTTTGACCTTTCGTTCCTCTTTCATTATCCATTCCTTCACTCACCCCCCAATTCGCCCCACCTTTAAGTCATTCACCCTCACACGACCACTCCTTGCACCCCTTGTTGTTTCACCACCCCGACCCTCATCCTCCTCTTTTCCTCTACTTCGCTAGCCTGCCTCCCATACAGGTTTGCCATCTATCAACCTATTTCTCCCCAATGAAACTATCACCTAATCCCCATAAGGAAATTGATCTAATCCAGCGAAACTGGTTGTGTTGGCCTCACATTTACATATAGTATTGCCCAATAACCCCACAAGAATAATAGAAGTCTGGGAGTTTTTCATATTTAAAAGTACAACAGACCTCTTTGTTATCAGGGATTTTAAGCATCACTCTATGTTGGCGTGGTTTCGTTATATCAATACGCGCCTTGATTCGCATACGTGGCCCCATCTAGTCATTTCCATTCTCACTATCAGAGTCAAGCACATCCCCAGTAGACTTGCCAATCATCAGAGCCATTTTTCGTGACATACATAAAAGGGAGATCATGCAGTTGAATCCAGAATGCTTCGTGAGTAAAAGGGATGGTTGATATCAAAAGTCCATGGTCAAGTGTGTAAAATTTTAGCTTATCCTGCATAGATTTGAATTGAATTATAAATCTATTCTCCCATGCTTTCCATCAAATATTGTCTGATGGTGAACTCTCCATATCGATTTTAATACAATCTAAAGGCATCCAAATTTGCATGTTTCGTAGCAAATAACTTTGTAGCCACACATTAGTCAAGAGATCTGTCATTTTTTAAAAAGATTTCATCATCTTCCAATCACTAGTTGTTGATATTCATTTTTGGTAAGAGACAATGTTTTCGACTTCTACTGTAAATCCTCCATGTTGTCGGCCACCAAGAAAACCATGTACCTCGTTGTCGAAAGAACCTTAGCCGCCTCCCCTAACTCCCAGACTAGAGAGAAACCCTCAACCTTGAGGGAAATTGTTTTTTAACACACCAAAACTTTGCTAACAATAAAATACAATTTCCTCATCCTCTTTAACTTATAAACTTTTAACTAAAAAACTAAAATTAATGTGTAGTTTAAAATAAAACAGACACATAAATTATAGAGATAATCAATTAAAAGATCAAAACAAAAATTGATGTAAATTACAATCAAAATTAACATTTATATTTCTTAAACTTTATTTTAGCTTCTGAGCTATGATGAATATGGAATTTTGGTTCTAAGTATGTGATTAGACTATGTTAGGATCAAGCAATAAAAGGGGTTGACACCTACTTATGCGTTGATATGCATAATGATACGTCAATTGTGTACAAGTTTTTCTCTTTCTTACCCAAGTGTAAGCGAAGAGAGAGGTTTCCTGCCAGTGTAGAATACAGGGAATCTTTGTTACTTAAGGTTATAATTATTGAAAGGAAAGACAAAGAGCGCACACCAATTTACGTGAAAATCCGAGTACTAGGAGAAAAACCACGATTGTTTGTTGTTATTATTTTCTAATAAATAATACAATAGGTATAATGGAGAATAAATACAGTATACAATGGAATAAAAAAGAAAAAGATTTAGGAAATAAGTTAAACATTCCCATAATCTTTCCATAAATATTTAAGGAAAATATCAAGTAAAAAATGAAAGGATTCCAACACTCCCCCTCAAGTTGGGACGTAAATATCAATGAAACTCAACTTGCTAACACAAAAGTCGAAGTTTGGTCTAAGAAGGTCCTTGGTAAGAACATCAGCAACTTGTTAACTCGAAGGGATGTACGGAATGCATATGCTCCCACTGTCATGTTCTTTCTCTGATGAAATGTCGATCAATCTCAACATATTTAGTTCTATCATGTTGAACAGGGTTGTTAGCAATACTAATAGCGGCTTTATCATCACAAAAAACCTTCAATGGTGTCTCACATTCCTGATGAAGATTTGACAGGACTTTCTGATGCCAGATTTCCTCACATATTCCCAAACTCATAGCTTTGTATTCAGCCTCAGCACTACTCCTGGCCACAACACTTTGCTTCTTACTCCTCCAAGTTACAAGATTGCCCCAAAAAAAGGTACAATAACTAGAGGTAGTCTTTCTGTCAACAACAGATCCTGCCCAATCCGAGTCAGTATATGCCTCAATGGTCTTTTTGTCTGTTTTTCTAAACATCGGCCCTTTACCAGGTGTTGTTTTCAAGTATCTCAAAATTCTGTTGACAGCTTCTATGTGTTTCTCATAAGGAGCTTGCATAAATTGGCGGACAACACACTCACAGCAAAGAAAATATCAGGATGGGTATGGGATAAGTAAATCAATTTACCCACAAGGCGCTGATATTGTTCTTTATCAATAGGAATTTGATCATCAGAGTTTCCAAGTTTACAATTGAATTCAATAGGAGTATCAACAGAAAGACATCCCAACATACCTGTCTCGGTTAGGAAATCAAGGGTGTATTTTCTCTGAGACACGGAGATACCTTCTTTAGATCTGGCCACCTCCATTCTAAGGAAATATTTCAAATTTTCCAAATCCTTGATCTCAAATTCATCACCCATTCTCTGCTTTAGTTGACTGATTTTTGCCTGATCATCTCCAATCAAAACAATGTCATCCACATACACTATTAGAACAACAATCTTCCCTGTCTTGGAAACCTTTGTAAATAAAGTGTGATCAAAGTGACCCTGACTGTATCCTTGGGACTTGACAAAGGTAGTAAATCTGCCAAACCATGCTCTAGGAGACTATATCAGACCATATAGAGATTTCTGGAGTTTACACACCTGCTGACAAAACTGGACTTCAAATCCAGGCGGAGGGTTCATATAGACTTCCTCCACAAGGTCTCCATTCAAAAAAGCATTCTTAACATCCAGCTGGTATAGAGGCCAGTCTTTGTTCACAACAATAGATAGCAAGACTCTAACAATATTCAACTTAGTAACTGGAGAAAAAGTTTCTGAATAGTCAATACCGTAGGTTTGAGTAAATCCCTTTGCAACTAACCGTGTCTTGTGTCTGTCAAGAGTACCATCTGCTTTGTATTTGAGAGAGTACACCCATTTGCATCCCACAGTTTTGTATCCCTTGGGTAGAGTACAAATTTTTCAAGTATTGTTCTTTTAAAGAGCTTTCATCTCTTCCATGATAGCATTCTTCCATTCAGGACACTCTAAAGCAGTGTAGATATTTTTTGGTATTATGGTACAGTCAAGACTTGCTGTAAAAGCTCTGAACTGTGGAGAGAGATTATCATAGAAAACATAGTTGCAAATGGGATTTTAGTACAAGACCTGGTACCTTTTCTCAGAGCAATGGGAATGTCAAGAGAGGGATCGTACTCATCAAGTTTTCCTGTATGACCCTGTTCAGCTTCATTATTACCGGTTTCTATCCTGACCTCAATCTCATCACTATTCTTTTCTTCCATATTTTCAAGAACAACAACATCAGAAATGTCATTCTCACTTATCGTATTATTAGTACAAGGTTCAGTAGGATTATCTTGATCTCAAGGAGGTTCAAAGTCTTGGACTGGAGCCGGCAGCTGACTATTAGGGGACCTGACTTCCTTTCTAAGATTCCTTCTGTAATACGTTTTCCAAGGAAATTGTTTTGTGGGTAGTACTATGGGATGGGGATCGATGTCAGACATAATACTAGAGTAGGTTCGATAAATTCAAAGGTGTTGTTAGGCTCTTCACTCACACTCTCCCCTTGAAGATGGCTAACAGGAAAGTAAGGTCGGTCTTTACAGAAAGTAACATCCATAGTGACAAAGTATTTCCTGGACGGTGGGTGAAAACATTTATAACCATGTTGGTGAAGGGGATACCCAACAAACACACATGCCTGAGTCCGAGGGGTAAATTTAGTCTGCTTAGGGCTAAAATTATGGACATAAGCGGTACATCCAAACACAAGAAGAGGAACCTTAGAAACAAGACGAGTAGAGGGGTAGGACTCCTTAAGACAATCTAAGGGAGTCGAAAAGTGGACAATACGAGAAGGCATTTTATTGATTAAATGGGCTGCTGTAAGAATAACATCTCCCCACAAGTGCGAAGGAAGGGAAGTTGATAGCATAAGGGAATGAGCTACTTCCAGAAGGTGACGGTTTTTTTGCTCGGTCACTCCATTTTATTGAAAAGTGTAGGCACATGGGTTTTGGTGAATAATCCCCTTAGAGGCTAGAAATTCACTAAGGTTATGGTTTTGGAATTTTCGGCCATTATCACTCCGAAGAATAGCAATTTTTTGATGAAATTGTGTTTCAATGGTGTGATAAAAACTTTGGAAAATAGAGGAGACCTCCGATTTATAGGTGATAAGGTAGACCCAGGTAAGACGAGTATGATCATTAACGAAAGTTAAAAACCACCGTTTCCTAGATGAGGTGGTGACCTTGGAGGGACCCCAAACGTCACTATGGATAAGGGTAAACGATTGTGTAGGATTATATGGTTGTGAAGAAAAAGAAATCCGATGTTATTTTGCCCAAATGCACACATCACAAGATAACGAGGAGACATCAATTTTAGGAAAAGATGACGACACAAATATTTCATATAAGTAAAGTTTGAGTGACCCAATCGAAAATGCCATAACATAAAGTCATGTTCAGAAGTGGTAAAATAGGAAGATAGAAAACTAGTCTTAGAGATACTACTACCGAAGGTATCATCATCAAGGATGTAAAGTCCCCTGCTATGTCGAGCAGTGCCAATCGTCCTCCCCAAATTCAAGTCTTGAAAACAAATAGATTCAGGTAAGAAAGTGGCTTTACAGTACAGTTCACGGGTGATCTTACTGATAGATAACAAATTGTACGAAAGCTTAGGCACATGCAAAACATTCTGGACAGAGAAACCATCAATGAGAACTATTTGTCCTTTGCCAGCGATCGGGGCTAAAGAGCCATCTGCTATCCTGATTTTCTCATTATCGGCATAAGGTGTATAAGAGATAAAATGCTCCGAAGAACCTGTCAGGTGATCTGTGGCCCCCGAGTCTAAAATCCATGGATTATTTCCATCAACACTAATAAGACTAAAGGACTGATGCATGTCTGACGGATTCTCAGGATACATCGGTACATAAATATTGGATGTCGTCCCAAAGGTAGCCTCAAGTGATGCTATTTGTTGTCAAAGCTCTTCCAGTTGCTTTGGGCTATTCCCGATGAAGATTGCACGTTATGGTTGGAATGTGCCAAAGATTCACCAACTTCAAATGTTGAGTGAATTTGAGAATTCTTAACATCAGGATGATAGCTAGGGTCAGTGGGTGGCTAGACATACAGATTTGACAGCAGAAGCGGTGGTGGCTGATCGGAATTAGGTGGCAGAACAGAAATTGGGGTGTGGGAAACAATATAGGTCGTGGATGAAGAAAAGGGTTGGACAAATGGGATGGCCGATGCCTTTCGAGGAGGAAAGATCGGTGCGTGCAACTCCAGCGACAGCGCGTAGAGGTCCAACGGCAGTGCGTGGCGACACGTGAGGTAGGCTCGGCGGTGCGAAAGGCCGCAAAACTGATGGAAATTTATTTTTGGACATTTTCTATAGCCGACTGAATCATTCATCCATGGCAGCATTCATCCGAGCATCGATGACAGCGGCAACGACGACACTAAAATTTGCTACCTTTTTGTTTTTCAGGATTTCTAGGGTGTCTTCATTGTCCCGCTCTGATACCATATTGAAAGGAAGGACAAAGAGCACACACCAATTTACGTAAAAACCCGAGTATCGAGAGAAAAACCACGATTGTTTGTTGTTATTATTTTCTAATGAATAATACAATAGGTATAATGGAGAATAAATAGAGTATACAATGAAATAAAAAAGGAAAATATTTAGGAAATAAAGAAAACATTCTCATAATCTTTCCATAAATATTTAAGGAAAATATCAAGTAAAAAAGGAAAGAATTCCAACATATATATAAAAGCCTCGATGTGGAGAGACTTTTTTCTCTCTCCATTATACTCTTTAATTTAGTTCTATGTTCCAAATCACTCTTTGGTTTTATGGTAAATTCATTTTTTAATTTTGTTTTTTGTAATATAATTAATTATAAAAGACTCACTCTCTCCCACTACTCTTTGAATTGATTATACTTAAGTTTAGTGGAATTAAAGTATTGCGAATGTGAAAAATTGGAATGTAAATGGTTTCTCATTTACATTTTAGAAACTAATAAAAAATTAAACATCTTATTAATTCTAATTAACAATACAAATTTAAGGACTTGAAAGTTGAAAAGTCTTTGTAACATTTTTTTTCTATATATAAAAGGCTTCCTTGATTTTTTTTATACCAACAATTTTGTGTATCTTCTTCAAAACTTTTATATTTGAAAGTCTATTGATTTTAAAAATGTCAACATTTGAATCCTATTGTTTGATTAGAGAGTTGAAGTCTTTCAACAAATCATGGAGAATTAAAGTGACAGTTCTTTGAAAAGCAAACATCCAATCTTGCGATCAAGAAAAAAATTTGTCTATTTTGAAGCTCATTTTGATTGATGAAGAGGTTTAAAGTTGTTTTTCTTCTTGAATTTAATATTTTAATTTCAATAATTGTTTTCATCATTGCAAGATACAAAAGTATAAGCAGTAATGTTTAATGACGTAATTGAAAAAATTGAAAAGAATATGAAGAAAAATAAGCCATATTTCATACTAAATAGAAATGTGAAGTCAGCTAATATGAAATTTCCATGTGCTAATCCTAACATTCAAATTAGTTTGCCTTCTTTATTAGAGATGGAATGAACTAGAAGAGTCTAACAATTTTAATATGTTAAAATTTGATTTCGTTGAATTTCGAGCAATTTCATCACTGGTTGACGAACAAAACATTAATAGGTATGTAAATTGATTATTTAATTGGCTAGTTTATGTTATTTTTCTCATTTACTTATTTGTTTAATTTAATTCTATTTCATGAATAGATTTTGTAAGAATTTTTTTTTCTGTACAATCTGTAACAGAAATCAAAATGAAAAAATCAAACAAAATAGAAGTTTGACAAAAAGAGATATTTATCTTTATAGATAAGAGGTAATGTAAATAGATATTTTATTTATTTTGATTTAAGTTATTGTTATTTACATTAGTTATTTTTCCATATATATTCAAACATTTTTTCATTTTGAAGTTGTTCTATAATGAAGTTACATTATGGGGTGATTTGGCCAAAAACGAAGGTTAAGAAATTGAAGAAGATGCTATCAATAATCATACAATTGTGGCAACTAATGTTAAAGTTGACATCTACGAAGGTATATATCATGATTAAATATAAAATTATTATGTCTATAATATGTTGATAAATTAAATGTATATTCATAATGTTTTTTTTTTAGAAAAAAAATTAGGGGAAGTGAGTTTGTCAACAACTTTGTCAAGTATTATCCTTATTAATCGGAACCTTTCAGATGCAAAGGAGCTAGTGCTAGGTATTTTAACTAAATTTATATAACTATGCTTCTATTTGAACTCATTTATGTCACAAACAAATAATACATGCAAGCATATTATAAACATCTCTTCCTATGCTGCTCCCTCACACTTGTGCTCATGCTCATACATGCATGTATTGCTTTAAATATTTTCATGTTAGATAATTTGGAGTTTCATCTCAAAACTAAGTAGCAATTCGAGGAGGTAGTCCATCTATATATATTGTAAAGATTGCAAGGTACTCAATGTGCCTTCGAAATTTATGACTATCATTGATGCAAAATTTAAGATCCACACATCAATATGGTGCTTGCCAACTCTGAGATTCTTAAGTTAGAGATATAATAACGGCAACAATTTAATTGGTTAAGTTAGATATGTGATCACACTTTCTTTATTTGTTTTAATTAATTTAATTTGGTTGAAATTTGATTGTTGAGTTTTTTTGGGTGTTTGTTATGATATCCCACTATTCAGGGGAGGTTTGTTTTATTATTTAGTTTGTTCAGATTATTTAGTGAAGTTGGTGTGAAGATTAATTTATAAAGAAGTCTTTGTGGTTCTGCATTTTTTGGGGAAGAGAGATACTCTAAAGAGTGATTGGCGTTTAGGATGCACTTTCGAGAACTAATGTGAGATGATACACCATTCTAAACATAAGATATTGATAAGCTATTCAAGGATGCTTGAAGCTAGGATTGCAAATGGTCATTGATTAAGAGGGAGTGATCCTATTAATGTTATGATTATTGTTATTGTACAATATAGTTTTGATTGTTGAGTCAGTCCATGGTTAGAACGTTGGTTCATGTTTAGAGTGTTGCACCCTCAATCATAACATTATAATGATCAATTGCTGCACAAGCAATATAATCTCTTATCATGGATATAAGACCCTTAGATGTAGAAATTGTGTCATCGAACTAGGTTACCAAAGTTTGTTGTGTTCTCTGTGCTTTTATGTGTTTTTGTAGTTGTTCTTTCTGTTATTAACTCTCAGTACAACAAATAATACAACAAGAACTAAGTTTGTGTTTTCTCAATTGTTATCAGAGCGGGTTGACTCTGGTTCATTAAGTTTTAATGACATTGATCAGAAACAGTGGGTTAACACCTCGAAGCGTAAGGTGTCATGAATGCGATGTATCCTTTGGTACCGAGTTCTAGGAATTTTGGAGAGCCCTTATCAATATTTTTTTTGTAGATAAATCTACTGAAGATGGATGTTCCAGTGGGCAGACGAAGTCTGGTTCATGTGTTGAGCATTGAACCAAATAAGTCCTCCCACACTATGGTCACAAGGCGAAAACTCAACAATAATCCTTTCCTTAACCCCAATCTACATCATGAAATTTAGAACATGAAAGCACTGCACCAAAACTCAGTCTATATAGCTAACAAACCAACAACAGAGCCTAAAAGATATAAAAGTGAACTACAAGTTCCTCATTGGAAGGCCGCCATGGAAGAAGAAATGAATGCACTTACACAAAGCAACACTTGGTCTCTTATTCCAAAACCAAACAATGCAAATTGAGTAGGATCTTCAAGACAAAATTAAAGGAAGATGGTTCCATTGACAGATATAAAGCACACCTAGTAGTCCAAGACTTCACTCAAGTTGAAGGATTAGACCATGCAGAAACATTTAGTTAGGTTATTAAACCCATAACGATTCGTTTGATCATTGCTATAGTAGTACATTTCAACTGGACTCTAAAACAATTGGATGTAAAAAATGCCTTTTTCATGTGTGAAAACTCCATAAATCAATCTCTATATAGATTAAAGCAAGCATCAAAAGCATGGTTTAAGAGATTCTCACAATTTCTTTTCCACATTGGCTTTAGTGCTCTCGCTCTAATCCCTCTCTTTTTACTTAAAAACATCACTCCATTATCACTATCATGCTTATTTATGTTGATGATATAATACTCATCAGAAATGACAATAGCTTTATCAATGATCTTATTTTTTCAGCTAAGTAAAGATCTCTTAGCAAGAAAAAACATGTTACGTGCCTCTCATTTCAATACACCAATGGCTGTCACCTCTTCACAGTTTCCTAATGATCACAAACAAAGTTGATGCATCATTTTTTGACAGGATGTGAATTGATATGCAAAAAGGTAAAAGATTATGCAAGGTATATAGGCAAGGTCGTGTACATTA